>SJYX01004343.1:244390-255896 GCA_006410675.1 Oreotragus oreotragus
GGACTCCAAAATCACTGCAGATGGTGATTGCAGCCATGAAATTAGAAGACGCTTACTCCTTGGAAGAAAAGTTATGACCAACCTAGATAGCATATTCAAAAGCAGAGACATTACTTTGCCGACTAAGGTCCTTCTAGTCAACGCTATGGTTTTTCCAGTAGTCATGTATGGATGTGAGAGTTGGACTGTGAAGAAGGCTGCTGCTGCTGCTGAGTCACTTCAGTCGTATCCAACTCTGTGTGACCCCATAGACGGCGGCCTACCAGGCTCCCCCATCCCTGGGATTCTCCAGGCAAGAATACTGGAGTGGGTTGCCAGAGTGCCAAAGAACTGATGCTTTTGAACTGTGGTGTTGGAGAAGACTCTTGAGAGTCCCTTGGACTGCAAGGAGATCCAACCAGTCCATTCTAATGGAGATCAAACCTGAGATTTCTTTGGAAGGAATCATGTTAAAGCTGAAACTCCAGTACTTTGGCCACCTCATGCGAAGAGTTGACTCATTGGAAAAGACTCTAATGCTGGGAGGGATTGAGGGCAGGAGAAGGGGACGACCGAGGATGAGATGGCTGAATGGCATCACTGAATAGATGGACGTGAATCTGAGTGAACTCCGGGAGTTGATGATGGACAGGTATGCCTGGCATGCTGCGATTCATGGGGTTGCAAAGAGTCGGACACGACTGAGCAACTGAACTGAACTGAACTTTGAATTTATAATGAGGAAAAGTATAACGAAGTTTAATTATTTTTAATAATGTTAAGCATGTAAGTGACTAAGTATTAAAACCCATTCACTGGAAGGAGACTGTGGAGCGGGGCGAGGACCTAGGCCCGGTTGGTAAGCAGGCTCCTTCTAGAGGTGGGGCCAGGACTTCTACCACAAGATGAAGCTGCACTGCTGTTTCCAGGGGTGGCGGCTGCGGCCACTGGCTTCACGATTAACTGACGGAACCTGCAGAGCTCATTTCCCCGAGACAAGTCCGGGCACGCCATCACGTGACGGAACCACCGTGGCACCGCCCCGTCTGCCCCGCACAGGAACCTGGGAAGGCACCGACATGGCGGACAGCGCGACACTGGATGCGACCACAGTGCAAGTGCTTCAGGACCTGGCCAACCGCCTGCGCATCCATTCCATCAGGGCTACATGTGCCTCTGGCTCTGGCCACCCCACGTCGTGCTGTAGCGCGGCAGAGATCGTGTCGGTGCTCTTCTTCCACACGATGAGGTACAGACAGGCTGAGCCCGCGCACCCCGACAACGACAGATTCGTCCTTTCCAAAGGTCATGCCGCTCCACTGCTCTATGCTGCCTGGGCGGAGGCAGGCGGTATCAGTGAACCCGACCTGCTGAACTTGAGGACAATTCACTGCGACCTCGAGGGACACCCAACCCCCAGGCTGTCATTTGTGGATGTGGCGACAGGATCGCTGGGGCAAGGGTTGGGGGCTGCGTGTGGAATGGCTTATACTGGCAAGTATTTGGACAAAGCCAGCTACCGGGTATTCTGCCTCCTGGGCGATGGTGAGTTCTCAGAAGGCTCTGTCTGGGAAGCTTTGGCCTTTGCTTCCCACTACTGTTTGGACAATCTCGTGGCAGTGTTCGACGTGAACCGCTTGGGGCAAAGTGGCGTTGCACCCCTGAAGCACTGCACAGACATCTATCGGAATCGCTGCGAGGCCTTTGGGTGGAATACTTGCTTAGTAGATGGCCATGATGTGGAGGCGTTGTGCCAGGCCTTTTCTCAAGCTGCTCAAGGGAAGAACAAGCCCACTGCCATAATTGCAAAGACCTTCAAGGGCCGGGGTATTCCAGATGTTGAGGATGCAGAAAATTGGCATGGAAAGCCACTGCCGAAAGAAAGAGCAGATGAAATCATTAGACTAATTGAAAGTCAGATACAGACCAACAGGAATCTCCTACCAAAACCTCCTGTTGAAGGCTCACCTCCAGTCAGCATCACAAATATAAAAATGACCTGTTTGCCTGATTATAAAGTTGGTGACAAGGTAGCTACTCAGAAAGCATATGGTTTGGCTCTGGCTAAACTGGGCCTTGCAAATGAAAGAGTTGTTGTCCTGGCTGGTGACCCAAAGAACTCCACCTTTTTTGAAATATTCAAGAGAGAACACCCTAAGCGTTTTTTTTTGAGTGTTTTGCTGCGGAACAAAACATGGTGAGTGTGGCACTGGGCTGTGCCACACGTGGTCGAACCATTACATTTGTTACTACTTTAGCTGCCTTTTTGACTAGAGCATTTGATCAGATCCGGATGGGAGCCATATCTCAAACTAATATAAATCTTATTGGTTCTCACTGTGGGGTGTCTGTTGATGAAGATGGTCCTTCCCAGATGGCCTTGGAAGATCTAGCCATGTTCCGGAGCATTCCCAATTGCACCATTTTCCTCCCAAGTGATGCTGTCTCAACAGAGCATGCTGTTTATCTGGCTGCCAATACCAAAGGAATGTGCTTCATTCAGGCCAGCCGATCAGAAACTGCAGTTATTTATACCCCACAAGAAAATTTTGAGATTGGAAGAGCCAAGGTCATCCACCACAGTAATAATGACAAAGTCACAGTAATTGAAGCTGGAGTTACTCTGCATGAAGCCTTAGCAGCTGCTGACGCTCTTTCTCAGCAAGATATTTCTATCTGTGTTATTGATCCGTTTACCATTAAACCCCTGGATGCTGCTACCATCATCTCCTGTGCAAAAGCTACTGATGACCGGGTTGTCACAGTGGAAGATCATTACCAAGAAGGTGGCATTGGCGAAGCCGTATGTGTAGCATTGTCTGGGGAGCCTGACATCCATGTTCATTAGCTGTCGGTGTCAGGAGTATCTGAAAGAAACAGGAAACCTAGTGAATTACTGAGTATGTTTGGTGTCAGTGCTAGACACATCATAACAGCTGTGAAATATACTTTAATGCACTAAAATAGCTGATTTTTTAAAATGTCAGTCTCTATGTTGGTTTTAAAACCCTGTTGGACCTTTTTGTGTATTATTTAAACAAAGCCATTTAAGAGCTTGTTTCATTCCTAGTTCTGAAATTCTAATTAACTACTTGTAAACTGTGACTGTATATACGAATGTCACTCACTGTTGAATCATAAGTGGTTTAAGTAACAGAATACAACAACCTAATGCGAAGTTTGCTGATAAGACTACAAATAATTGACTAATTTGGGAATTAATGTAGAGGTAATTTTCCTAAATGTAATTTACTTGTGAAGAAAATGTGAATTTCACTGTAGACTTCAGTAGCCTAGGTTTTGAGGCAAGTATGAGGTTTCATGTAATGCCATCCCACCTGCAGCTTCCTGGATAATTTTTGACTACAGTTGCCTGGAAATCCCCTTCAAAGTTTGTCTTCTCTCCTTTGCAGTTTAGAGACTGGAGGGCAGCAGTGGAAGATCTTATGACGTACCTCATTGCTGCAGTGACTGTTCCGTAAAGAGGTGAAAGCCTGACTACTTCTGCTTTACACACTACAGTGTTTTGTGAGGTTTCAGAAATGTTTCATTTTCTCAGTGACCAATTTGCCAACTTGATTATATTCATCTACTCAGGAAACTAGAATTAATGTAATAAAGTATTTAAAAACCAATAACTTTATTCAGATTTTGTCATGTATGTGTGACTTGGTTTCTCTCTGATAAAAAAAAAAAAAAAAAAAAAAAAACAAGCAAGCAAACAACAAAAAAAAAACTTCTATCTAAACCAGAAACAGAAAGAGGCATGTTCCCTCAATAGAGGAAAATGTCCCAGCTAGAGACAAATCACTGGAAAACAATGTGTGGACTGAAGCACACCCCCTCACTTTTTGCTGTGAGTAAATAGAGTATATGGCTGGAATGTAAGAATGAAGTACTAGTCAAGTAAATCAAAGCCAGACCCAAAGTTCAAAAGTAAATTTAAAATGACTTTTTGTCAGGTCATTCCTTAGTTTTCTTACCTTCGTTAAGTGTTATCATTAAGTTCATTGGACACATAACCCAATTTGTTCTGGAAGGTATCACAGAAACCAAAAATCACTAACCTGGGAAGCAGAGAAATGGGGGTCTGCTCAGGACAGTAGTAATACTGTCTGCACTTTTTCTCTGAGCTGGTTCTGGTTTCTTCTTTTGAAAATTGATTATAATTGCTCTATTTGTTTCCTAAGATTTAAAAATTATTTTGTAAAATTAAAAACACTTGCTATAGGATTATTGTAGGAATTTCGAAAATACAGATACACAACAAATTTAGCTCATTTGTCTCACCATAGAAAAATCCATTTGTAGTATGCATATATAACTGTAGCTCTTAAAATATGGTCATTCCAATGCAGTAACATAACATCAATCAGATGTATCATGGATGGGGTGCTGTTGAATAAAAGTATCCTTACCCTACTGAAAGGTTGTTGCTGAACCACGAAAGATGCTGGGATTCTTGGCCCCTGGAGGAAAAGAATTCAATCCGGGGCCAGAGATGAGGCCTGATGGCTCAGAGCTTTTGTGTAATAAAGTTTTATTAAAGTATAAAAGAGAGAGAAAACTTCTGACATAGACCTCAGAAGGGGGCAGAAAGAGTACCAACTCCCCCCCTCCCCACTAGTCTTTAGCTGGATGTTATATAGCTATTAGCAGTCTGCTAATTAAAGCAATGTCTCAAAACTCAGAGAATGGCACCAGACCTCACCCACAAGATGCATTTTGAGATAATCTTGGCACCAGGTGAGTCATCCTGGGCTGTAAATATAGAGAAGGGGGAAAATGTAACACTAGTTTGTTTCTTCCTGCCGCTTAAGAGAGAGAGAAAAAATGTCTCCGACACTCACAGCCTATTTTCTCCGTTTGGAGACCCTGGCCTTCCTGCCTGTTACAATCTCACTACTATTGATTTAGACACAGATTAAAACAGATGAAATACCAGCACAAAATTACTTGTCCTAATTTGAGTGTGTATACTAGGAAAAAGCTTCAGTTTTTATGGCTTGTAACTTGAATATGGGATGCAAAATGCTTTGCTTCCAATCAAATATGCATAAACACAGCTGTAATAATGACAGAAGTTCAGGGTGGAATCTCAGAAATGATCAAAAATATTTTTGTAGGAGGGTGGAGAAGGCATCAATCTCTCCTGTAAAGATTCTGTCCCACAGGGCATCAATCAGTGTCTGCCAGGTCCCGAAGAAAGAAATGGGAGATGAGGCTTCTATCTCATGTCTACAGTTTGTCATGTAAGATGGAATCAAATCCAATTGTGTTATTTTAAATATTCTCCAGCTTTGAATATACCTGGAGATCTTGTAAGTACCCATGGAAATCAGAGAATCATCCTGACTGATACTAATCTTGACCCCTAAAGCCTGTGTATATGCAATTTTGACTTGAATGAACACCTGGTCCCTGGTTTAACTCAGGTCTTCTATTCATCGTTTTGCCTAGAAGAATGTCATCTCAATTAAGAAAGCTTGATGATATTCCAGGGACAGCTGTGACTACATCTGCTCCCTGGCTTATGGTTCAGCTAACAAAGACCAAAGATGGGAAAGGACAGGAGGTGGCAAACACCAGCAGGAAAAATCTATTTGCCTTCCATTTTTGTGCAACTCCAAACTCAAAAATCCTGTGGACAGAGAAACCTGTCAAGCTACAATCCACAGGGTCACAAGAGAGGAGGACGTGACTTAGCAACTAAACAAACAAGCAAAAAGCTATGAATGGCTTTATACTTTTAGATGGTTAAAAAAATGTTAAGAGTAGCATTTTGTGAAAACTGAAGTTCAAATGTCCATGAATAAAATTTGATGGTAACACAGCAGCACTCCTTCATTTATATATTATCTGTGGCCGCCTTGGAGGTACCACAGCAGAACTGACATCAGTTGTTGACATTTTTCATAATTGTGACACACACTTTATGGCCTACAAAGCTTAAAATATTTCTCTGGATTTTTACAGTAGAAGTTCGCAAATCCTGAGGCAGAGCATTGGAGCGAGGTGAGGGTGACAATATCCAGGTGGCAGTGATAAGGATGGCCTGTGGAGGTTCAGTCTTCGTGGCTACCACTATCTTTGGCTACAAAGTGTTGGTAAGATTGGAGATTTCCACCATGTTGAGGAGTAAAGACACACACGCCTCAGAGAGGTTCTGTGTGATGTGTGACAGTCTGGGAATATAGGAAGGGAATTTGGGAACATAGGAAGGTGTAATCTCAGAAAGGGACCACCAGTGATTAGAGTCCCTACCTGCTATTAAATCCCCCATCTGTTGGTCCCAATGTTGCTGAATTTATGTGGAATGATATGGTTGGTAGTGATTTTCAGCAGAGGAGATGACGATGTGTTTGGAGAAACCTTTGGAAATTTGGGTGAAAGAAAAGTATAAGAAAACATGCTTCCCTTTCTTTCAACTATCACTAAAGGAACTGGGGAGAAAATGTTATCATTTCCTTCTCCAGGGATCTTCGCAAGCAGGGATCAAACTCAAGTCTCCTGCGTTGGCAGGCAAATTCTTTACTGCTGAATCACTAGGAAAGTCCAAAATACAGCTAATACATGTTAATTTGGGCTTCCTCAGTAGCTCAGCAGTAAAGAATCCACCTGTAATGCAGGTGTTGCAAGAGCCGCAGCTTCCATCCCTGGGTGGGGAAGATCCCCTGGAGGAGGGCGTGGCAAGCCATCCCTGTATTCTTGCCTGGAGAATCCCATGGACAGAAGAGCCTGGTGGGCTACAGTCCATAGGGTCACAGAGTCTTACACAACTGAAGAGACTTAGCAACCATGCACACATGTTAATTTGACAAAGGCAGAAAGGCAGTTTTGCAGGGTGCTACAAGGCTAGCTGAGTCTCCACTGTATTCTCAGGCACTTTGACAAGCACTGTGAGTGGATGTCTGCTCTAAGTTGGGCATTGTGGAGGTAAAGCTCAAAATCAACATTCAGCGTGGCAGGGGCATCTCCTACCGAGAATGAATGCTGACCTATCGAAAGGTATGCTGCCAGGAGGACTGAACAGTAAAGTAAAGAACCTGCTGACATCCCCAAGGAAGAGGTGGCCAACCATTTAGTTGGGTCCAGGGCTCTGTGAAGTGGAAGACACAGGACACAAAGAGCTCTGGGGTTGGAGTGTTTTCCTCCAAAAGGCAGACTGCCAAGTTTTCCGGATTCTTACATCTCATACCTTTAAAAGGAGAACGACATGCATAAAATTATTAAACACAGTATAGTTTCCCAGTGAAAAATTATTTTACCAGTAATATGCTGATTAATAGATTGCAGGCCCCTCTGTCCATGGGATTCTCCAGGCAATGATACTGGAGTGGGTTGCCATGTCCTCATCCAAGAGGGTTGCTGCTGCTGCTGCTAAGTCACTTCAGTCGTGTCCAACTCTGTGTGACCTCATAGACGGTAGCCCACCAGGTTCCCCTGCCCCTGGGATTCTCCAGGCAAGAACACTGGAGTGGGTTGCCATTTCCTTCTCCAATGCATGAAAGTGAAAAGTGAAAGTGAATTCGCTCAGTCGTGCCCAACTCTTAGCAACCCCATGGACTGCAGCCTACCAGGCTCCTCCATCCATGGGATTTTCCAGGCCAGAGTACTGGAGTGGGGTGCCATTGCCTTTTCCTCCAAGAGGGTTAATAGATAGTATATTTCAAAAGCTGACTAAGTATCCCACACATGTAGATGAAGATTAACTGACACACACATACAGACCTGTATGTTCATGCACATGTGTGCATCTCATGATTTATGCCACATGTTTGAAAGAACATTACTAGATGAAGAATGCTATTGTTCAGTCACTAAGTCATTTCTAACTCTTTGAGACCCCATGGACTGAAGCACACCAGGCTTCCCTGTCCTTCACTATCTCCCGGAGTTTGCTCAAACTCATGTTCGTTGAGAAAATGCCATCCAACAATCTCATCTTCTCTCCCCCTATCGTCCTGCCCTCAATCTTTCCCTACAGTCCATAGGGTCACAAAGAGTTGAACACAACTGAAGCGACTTAGAACGCACATGTCTGAGAAATATTAATGAGAACTTCCCACAGCACCTAGATGCTGCTAAACTCATCTCTTGTCTCTCTGTCCTTGGCCTTATAGATTTGCCTCTTTAGAATCAGTTCTGCTACTCTGTTGCTGGGGCACCACTGGAGTTCTAAAGTTTTGTTTATACACAGAAGACTTGAAAGCAAGGATGGGAAAATTAACTTTGGCTTAAGTTAACTGTCTTCTTAATGTAGTCCTGAAATTACAGTGATATGTAATAATCTATTTCTGGAACCCCAAAAGGCATATTTTTATTTTCTCTTTTCACCTAAACATCTTTCCCTGAACTGTTTACGCAAATGGCTTTTACTCTTTAGGTGACAGATTCATGCTGACTACGTAATATATATTAATTACAACAAAAAGTCACCGAACACAATCAGCTGTACAAGTCAAGTTTATTTGTTAGAAATAGGTTGGTGTTGTTAATTGGCAGTTTACTGTTTCTGGGGAATACAAGAATGTTAGACTATTTTCCCTCTGTTTATACCAACCCACCCTCATATAAATGTTGTTATTTTCATGTATTTTTAAGTCCTTCCATACATAATTTTAGTTTAAAAGCTAACAAATCATTTTGATGTATATCATCCAAACACGAAGTGCACAGTTCAGTGAGTTTTCACAAAGTGGAAACACTCTTCTAACTCATATTGAGTCAACAGTTATAATAGTGGTCTCAAAGCTGCTTTCTGTCCCCTTCCCATGGATTGATTATTTCCTCCTTTATCTGCAAATAACTATTTTAATGTTTAACTCCATTGATTATCTTTACCTGTTTTTAAACTTCATATATGTGGAATGATACAGTGTGTACTATTTTGTATCTGGCTTCATTTACTCAACATTTACAGAATTTTCCATGTGGTTACCTGTGCTTAAAGTGAAAGTGAAGTCGTTCAGTCATGTCCGACTCTTTGCGACCCCATGGACTGTAGCCTACCAGGCTCCTCTGTCCATGGGATTTTCCAAGCAAGAGTCCTGGAGTAGGCTGCCATTTCCTTAATGTTCATTAAATTTCTCTCCTGTATAGCATTTCAGATCATGAATATACCACAATGTGCATGTCCATTTAATGATTAATGAACATTGTTTTCAGTTTGGATCTCTAACAAATAGTGCTGCTATGAATATTATTATACACTATCATGATGAACACACAGATTTCTTTTTATTGGTTATTGAAATCAGGAGTCATTGCTTTGTCACTTTGTTATACTATGTCCACCTTTAGTAGAAGCTTCCAAGTATTTCTCTACCAGGGGAATTTTTATTTCCTAAGTCTTGCAACTCACTCCATAGTGATCATACTAATTTACACACTTATATCAGAATATGAAAGTTCGGGTTGCATCCCATTCTTGTCAACATCTGCTTTAATCTTTACTTTTTTTTTTTTTAATTTTTATTTATTTATTTATTTTTAAACTTTACAGTACTCTATTGGTTTTGGCATACATTGACATGAATCTATCTTTACTTTTTATTGAAATATAGTTTATTTACAATTTTATGTTAATTACTGCTGTACAGCAATACATATATAGACATTTTTATATTCTTTCCCATTATAGTTTATCACAGGATATTGAGTGTCATTCCCTGTGCTATACAGTAGGACCTTGTTGCTTTTCCATTATATATATAATAGTTTGCATCTCTTAATCCCAGCCTTCCCACTCCATCCCTCCCCCAACAGCCCCACTCTGTGGTAATCAACAGTCTGTTATGTCCATGATTCTATTTTTTTATTTTTATAGTCGTGGAGTTTGTTGTTTAAATGGCATTAAGTCGTGGTTTTAATTTGTATCTCCTTATGGCTAATGCAGTTGGGCATCTTAGTATGTTCATTGGCCATGCAAAAGTGTCTATTCAATTGTTTTGCATGGAGGTTCTTTGCCTTTATATTTTGATTTTATGGGTGCTTTATGTATTGTGCATACACACATTTGTTGGATACATGTATTTCAAATATCTGCTCTCACTCTGTGAACTACCATTTCACTCCCTTAAGAATTCTTCTAACAAACAGAAACATTCATTTCAATGTAGTTCTACTTACCATCATGTTTCCTCTCTAGGATATTTTCTTATGTTTTCTTCTGCAAATTTTATATTTTTATATTTCATTTGTTCAGTCACTCAGTCATGTCTGTGTCTGACTGTTTGCAACCCCATGAACTGTAGTATGCCAGGCTTCCCTGTCCTTCACCATCTCCCAGAGTTTGCTCAACCTCATGTCCTTTGAGTCAGTGATGCCATCCAACCACAGATCTACAGTTCATGTGGAACTGACTATTACATACGGTTTGAGGTTAGGGGTCAAGATACAATGTTTGTCCTTATTGACACAATTGCACAGCATCATTTCAAAAAACCCATCCTTTTCCTCTCTGTACCAGGTTGTACATCAGGTAACTGTACATGTATGGATGTATTTCTCTCCCATCAGTCTGTTTATTCTTGTGCCCATGCTACACTGTCTTAATTATCATTGTTTTTTGCATAAGTCTTATATTCAATAGTTTAAGTCCTTTTATTTCTTCCACTTTTTGTTTTCAAGATTATTTTGGCTTTTCTCAGTCCTTTGAATTTCTGGATACATTTAAGAAATAGGCTGTCAATTTACACAAAATTTCAATTACATCTTCATACAATTATATCTATGTTATATTCCCTTTTACTATTCCATTTAAAGAGATTTCACTATTAAACATCCTTTAGAGAGTTAAACAGATATCATTAATTTTGGCAAATTAGGTTTACAATCTTCAGACTTTGATGTATCTTGGGAGAGGTTGTAGGTAGGTCCTAAAGACTTTGAAAGTGACTTGTAAACATGGAAGATTTGAAAAAATCTGTTTCCAGATCCTTAAGTCCATCTTTTGTTCCTAAAATTGATCTGCTTGAGAATACATCTGTGATTTTTTTCCAGTATTCTCTTTCATAATTGACTCGGTTCTAGTTTTCAGAATAAATCTATTTTTTCACCTATCCTTACTGTTATCATGCATTCGGTTTAGTTCAGTTCAGTTAAGTTGCTCAGTTGTGTCCGACTCTTTGCAACCCCATGAATCGCAGCATGCCAGGCCTCCTTGTCCATCACCAACTCCCGGGATTCACTCAAACTCACGTCCGTTGAGTCGGTGATGCCATCCAGCCATCTCATCCTCTGTTGTCCCCTTCTCCTCCTGCCCACAATCCCTCCCAGCATCAGAGTCTTTTCCAATGAGTCAAATTTTCACATGAGGTGGCCAAAGTACTGGAGTTTCAGCTTTAGCATCATTCCTTCCAAAGAACACCCAGGACTGATCTCCTTTAGAATGGACTGGTTGGATCTTCTTGCAGTCCAAGGGACTCTCAAGAGTCTTCTCCAACACCACAGTTCAAAAGCATCAATTCTTCAGCACTCAGCTTTCTTCATAGTCCAACTCTCACATCCATACATGACTACTGGA
>SJYX01004344.1:0-29954 GCA_006410675.1 Oreotragus oreotragus
CCCATCACTTCATGGCAAATAGATGGGGAAACAGTGGAAACAGTGACTGACCTTACTTTGGGGGGACTCCAAAATCACTGCAGATGATGATTGCAGCCATGGAATTAAAAGACGCTTACTCTTGGAAGGAAAGTTCTGACCAATGTAGACAGTATATTAAAAAGCAGAGACATTACTTTGCCAATGAAGGTGCATCTAGCCAAGGCTATGGTTTTTTCAGTAGTCATGTGTGGATGTGAGAGTTGGACTATAAAGAAAGCTAAGCACTGAAGAATTAATGCTTTCGAACTGTGGTGTTGGACAAGACCCTTTAAAGTCCCTTGGACTACAAGGAGATCCAACCAGTCCATTCTAAAGGAGATCAGTCCTAGGTGTTCATTGGAAGGACTGATGTTGAAGCTGAAACTTCAATACTTTGGCCACCTGATGTGAAGAGCTGACTCATTTGAAAAGACCATGATGCTGGGAAAGACTGAGGGCAAGAGAAGGGGATGACAGAGGATGAGATGGTTAAAGACATCACCAAATCAATGGACATGGGTTTGGGTGGACTCTGAGAGGTGGTGATGGACAGGAAGGCCTGGTGTACTTCAGTTCATGGGGTCACAAAGAGTAGGACATGACTGAAAGACTGAACTGAACCGAAATGAAATGGCCTAGAAGAACAAATAAAATGTCATATGAATATCATATATATGCATTTGTAAAGGAAATTAATGAAAACATACAGAAGGCTTACAGTTTGCTGAAACAGAAAGTGTACTCCCTCAGAGGTGAATATATATATAACCTAGAAAACATACTTTCTCAGTTTCTGATGACTTTTAAAGAAGAAGACTACATGAGTTTCATTTCCAGACTTCTGTGGACACCCTTCCACTTTCCTCCTTAGCTTCCCTCCATGAAATCTCTTCCCTAGGTTATAAAACACACCTTGGGCTTCTGGTTCAGACATGATGACATTTATCTCTGTGCCCACTCCTTTGTTTGTTCTGGAAATAAGAAGAGACCAGTAAAGGAGACCTTTTATAGTTGGCAAGAAGAAGGTGAACTAGTTTAGGGCCCGAAGAATGGAAGAGCAACACAGCAGCACCTAAGAGATGACAAGCCAGGCCCAGCATTCCTGACCTCCAACCTAGCATCAGAAGGCAGACTGCAGAGGGCTGTTCTTCCCAAGGAATAAATGTGAAGGAAGACCAGGTGGTGGTTTAGTTGCCAGGCTATGCCTGACCCTTAAGGACCCCATGGACTGTAACCCACCAGGTTCCTCTGTCCATGGAATTCTCCGGGCAAGAATACAGATTCCCATGTCCTCCACCAGAGGATCTTCCCAACTCAGGGACTGATCCAGGTCTTCACGAGGCAAGTGGATTCCTTACTGTCTGAGGCATCAGGAAAGCCCAAGAAACTCAGTAGTCACATGGATATTTGGAAAAGAAAAGGATTAAAACTAATGTTAATATTTGATAAAGTATATTTTAGAGCAAAGAAAATTTCAAAAGACAAAGGAATACAAGGACTTTACATAAGTGAAAAAGAGTCAATTCAGCAGAAATTCATAATAATCCTAAATATGTATACACCAAACAACATAACCTCAAAATACTTGAAGCAAAAATAAATACATCATCTGAATACTCCAATAAACTTTAATGAGATAGAAACTGTGAGATAAAACTTTTGAAAAAGAAATCATCAATCCAAGACAGGTTGACCAGAGAATTCTATAAATATTTTAAAAATTAAGATCAATTTGATATAGTCACTTCAAGAAAATGAAAGAGTAGGAAACCATTCCCAAATAATGAGATGTGGCTAATACTGATTTATATCAAAATCAGACAAAGGCAGTACAAAAAGAAATTTCAGACTAACATCTCTCACAAATTTTGAATTAAAAGTTTTCACTCTCACACATACAAATCAACCAAATGAATTCAACAATGCATAAAAACATCCCTTGATAGTTTCTGATCCCTTCCTAAGTCTGGTCACATTACCTATCTCTTCAAAGGGTTTAAGTGAATCAAGGATACAGTCAGTTAGAGTCCCATTAATAATATTTTGATACTAGAAATACAGTGACAAATACTCAAGTCTAGGTCAAATCAAAAACTGACTTCTCCCATTAAAGTTAATCCTTTCCAGGCATGCTAAATGTCTAGCAAAATTAACTACAACTAGAATGATAAGATAAAGAAAATATAGGTACTATATAGAAATGGTGGTTGTGTTTGTTTGATATTCTTTATATGCCCCTCGGGAAACCTGTTGATCATTTTCTATTATGTTATGAACCTTTGGAGGCTGAGAAGAACAGACTTTATCCCTCTAGCACTTCTTGCATCTGACTTCTAATTGAATTTGGTGAGAGGTGGACAAAAGAGATTGGTGATTCAGTGGAGAAAGAGATTAGTGGATTGATTCCTTCCTCTGACCCCTTTCTTGCTGGGAAGTAGCCAAGTTTCTCCACTGAAACCCAAAGCTCTGGTCAGAGGCCTTTGCTTTTAGCTGCAGCTATGTACAAGACTCTTTAGAGACTGCAATATCCATTCTCTTCCTTTGCCCTGTTGGCCTATAAGTGTTTGTGCATCCATGTTCTTGCTTGTCTCAAAGAGTTTTGCTTTTCCTTTTAAGCTATCCTTAGTTCTGATACGGCTTCTAAATCCTTAAATTTCCTTGTATGCTAGTCGCTCAGGCATGTCTGACGTTTTGTGATCCCCAGGGACTGTAGCCTACAAGGCTTCTCTGTCCAAAGGTTTCTTCAGACAAGAATGCTAGAGTGGGTAACCATTCCCTTCTGCATGGATCTTCCCTGCCCCAGGGGTGTAACCCAGGTCTCCCACATTGCAGGCAGAATCTCTACCATAAGGGCCACCAGGGAATCCAGTTTTCTTTATTTTCCTTACCTGTGTAAATCATCTTGATTTCTGACAAAGATAGGGGTGGCGATGGAGCTGCTAGATAAAGATCGTCCCTAAAAGATCTAATGCTAACCTGCTTACAATAGGAGGGGGACATCTTTTCTCTTGACTCCAAAATCATACATACAAAAACATGTCACAAGTCATGTAAAAATAAATGCTGAGGAATCAGTGATTTAAGAATGACTTTAGTCAAAGTGCACAAACTTTAAGCTCTAAGATGATGAATAAGCTCTGAGGATCTAATGTGTAACCATGGTGACTATGGTTTGTAATGTGTTATTGACATTTGTGTGGCTTCCCAGGTGGTGTTAGTGGTAAAGACCCCTCCTGCCAGTGCAGGATGCATAAAAGACATGGGTTGAATCCCTGGGTCAGGAAGATCCCCTGGAGGAAGGCATGGCAACCCACTCTAGTATTCTTTCCTGGAGAATCCCCATGGACAGAGGAGCCTGGTAGGCTATATAGTCCATGGGGTCACAGAGAGTTGGACATGATTGAAGTCAGTTAGCATACATGTAAGAGAGTTAAACTTAAAAGTTCTCACCAAAAAGATCTTGAAAGCTAAACATGTGAGGTGATATTAATAGATATGTTAATTAAATCAATGAATAAATCCTTTAATCATGTATACCTATTTAAATTATAATGTATACTTTAAATATCTTGCCATTTTATTTGGAAATCATATTTTATAAAACTGAAAAAAGAAAAAAAGGAGAATTTTAAAATTTTTATATCATATTATAGATATTTCAGCCATTACTTTAGTATGTAAAAGGGTTTTTTTTTATTCCAGATAATAACCAATGGGACTCACTGGATATTCAGAAAAGGAAGAAATCTTGGAAATTATCTAGAAAATCCTCTCATATTAAGGATATATGAGGAAATCCAAGAGTGATTAAGTCACTTATCAAAACTTATAAAACTCGATGCAAAAGTAGCAATAGAAACCAGGTTTCCTAGGTTTAAGTGAATCTTTACCAAATTATCAGGCAAATGGAAGTATCTCCTGTGCGCTGCAAAACTTGATTCTTCTCTCTTTCACAGATATTATCATATTACACCTTGTAGTCACTGTCCAGTTTGCATAAGTTTACCAATAAATTGAATTCCTTGAAGGTTCAATCCTGGCATGTCTGTTCTTCTCACTCTATATTCTCACATGTGGCTAACTCTTTATAAATGCCATTCCTTCTCCCTGGAAGACCCTCTCTCTTTTACCTCATGACTTCCCCGACATCTTTCAGCTCTCAGTAAAAACCACTTCCCCAAAGCAGCCGTTCCTGGCTCTGACACAGCTCAGGTCTCCTTGTTATGTGGACATATGGCATTCTGTGCTTTTCTCTCTCGACACGTGTCCCAATTGTGGTGCAACATTTAAGTTTGACATTTACCTCTTTCTGTTTTTCTATTAATATTTAAGTCCTAATTCGCAAAATCCACATGTGTGCTCTTCACTGCTGTCCATCTTTGCATCCAGCAGGCCTTCCTTAGGTGTTCATTCAATGAAACACTTTTATTCATGCAGAGTAAAATTCCAATGAATTATTGATGCTGCTCTCACAGCATACAGTGAACTAAAACCATGGAGGACTTCTCTCCCCACCCAAACCCTTATATCCTGGTTATTTGGACATAATTACAGAACTAGAACTATGGGGGGTTCCCTTATGGCTCAGCTGATGAAATATCTGCCTGCAGTGTGGGAGGTCTGTGTTTGATCCCTGTGTTGGGAAGAGACCCTGGAGAAGGGAAAGGCTACCCAGGCTAGTTTTCTGGCCTGGAGAATTCCATGGACTGTATAGTCCATGGGGTCATAAAGATTTGGACATGACTGTGTGATTTTTACTTTCACAAAACTGTGGATGCATTTATTTTTAATCATCACCTTATTAGATAGAAACCACTAGATTTGCAGTCTGTTATTCCATACACTAGCCCTGGCAGTTCATGTCCTAAGATAATGTGATAATCCAGTCACAGACTGAAAGGCTGAATAGGACAGAACTAGAGATAGTGCTCTGAACATGCCGCTTGTGTCTACTATTTGCCGTAGGATTCCTAAATTCACTGCTAAGTCACTTCAGTCTGACTCTGTGCGACCCCATAGACGGCAGCCCAACAGGCTCCCCCATCGCTGGGACTTTCCAGGCCAGAACACTGGAGTGTGTTGCTATTTCCTTCTCCAATGCATGAGAGTGAAAAGTNAGGACAGAACTAGAGATAGTGCTCTGAACATGCCGCTTGTGTCTACTATTTGCCGTAGGATTCCTAAATTCACTGCTAAGTCACTTCAGTCTGACTCTGTGCGACCCCATAGACGGCAGCCCAACAGGCTCCCCCATCGCTGGGACTTTCCAGGCCAGAACACTGGAGTGTGTTGCTATTTCCTTCTCCAATGCATGAGAGTGAAAAGTGAAAGTGAAGTTGCTCAGTCCTGTCCAACTCTTAGCAACCCCATGGACTACAGCCTACCAGGCTCCTCCACCCATGGGATTTTCCAGGCAAGAGTACTGGGTTGGGCTGCCATTGGAGTTCAATTTCTTAGCTGTGCTCTCTGATGATGACAGATAAAAATACTTTAAGGCAAGCCTACAAATCAAATATTCTTACATTGTACAAAAACACCTAGTCTCTCTTGGAAGGTACAAAAGAAATTCACCTCCTTGATGAATTGTTACTTACTTTTCCCAGATGAAGTACCATCTTCCTCCTTACAGCTTCCTAATATCATCCTCACAATTTTTATCTCACTGACCACATTCTGACCTATATTATAGTTAATTATATGAAAAACACCAATACCAAATCCTTTAATTCAGTTCCATTGGGTCTACAGAGTTACGCCAACTGCCCTGAAGTTACTCTTTATTGCGTATCAAACATGGCAGAAACTGGCCAGCCATTTGTTCTTTCTGAGGTAAATATTATAATTAAAAGCAAATACCCAGCCTCTGGTATTTTGGACAAAATGACAACTGGACAAAACTTTAACTGTTATTCCAGATATAAGTTCCTTTTGTATTGATTTTTTTCTTTTAGAGAACTTGCATTCTAGATAGCATTCAGATAAGTAGAAATGGGACTGATATGTTAGCTAGAAAAAAAACCACTGTTGCAGGAGACAAAAGTAGACAAATCATGCATCTACTGTATAGTCAAGACCCATTTTTTAGGAGCTGGCAGCTCAGACAGTAAAGAGTCCCCCTCCATACAGGAGACCTGGGTTCCATCCCTGTTCAGGAAGATCCCTGGAAGAGAGCATGTCAAACCACTCCAGTATTCTTGCCAAGAGAATCCCCATGGACAGAAGAGCCTGTCAGGCTGCAGTCCAAGGGGTTGCCAGTCCAGGGGCTTGTCAAGTGTTTGACATGACTGAGCAACTACGCACAGCAAACTTCTCAAGGTGGCATCCTGACATTTAGAGTCAGTTTCTCTCACTAGTGTGCTTAACTACAACTCCTGCTTTTCAGTGAAAATCAAAGATAAAAGTAATATTCCATAACAGTCAAGTAATTATTTCTAACAAGGTATTTTTTGAAATCTAAGCTAGAGAAATATACTGTGGGGTAGAGCAGATAATGAGAAGTATAAGAGTTCCAAACGTGGAGCTGCACAACCGAGTGATAGTTTCCTTTTCTGAAAAAAGAATAAAACCTCAGTTTGGAATCATGTTTTATACAGAGATTTGCATAATCTTTGGAAATGTAAAGGATTTTCTACTCTAATTTTCCTTTTCTAGTTGAGAAAACCAAGCCCTAGAGAACTGAAGATAAGTTTTCCAAGTCAAAGAGCATTTAAGTTGGGATTCTGATGAGAGTCCAGTATGGGTCCAACTGATTCATCTTTAGGCTGATGGGCTGGTGATTGGGGTATCAGTATTGGTGCTGTCTTCAGGCTTAATTACTTTTACTTTGGGAAACCTCTATCTTTGCTCCTAACACCCTCAACTGATCACATAAATCCACAATCCATTGGTTTAAAAGTTAATTACATCTAAGAAAATATGTTCTCAGGTGAGCATGTCAAAAACTACAAATTTGAAAGAAAATGTACAATTCTATGGAATATGTCACCATGTGCCTCAGAAACTGAATATCTATGCTACCTGTTCCACACTTATGACCTTGGAAGGGAAAACAAGATTGACACTTTTTTCCCCCATTTAATCACATTCAGTGTTTTAGTGCATGCAGGCTGTTGTTACAGAATACCAGAGGCTGGGTGGTTTATAAACCACATTATTTGTCACAGTTCTGGAGCGTAGAATTCCAAGATCAGGGTGCCAGCATGGTTGAGTGAGTGAGGGCCTCTTCTGGGACCTATCCCTAAATAGAAGGGATGAGCAAGTATTTCAGGCCTCTTTCATAAGAGCCCTAATCCCATTCATGTGGGTTCTGCCTCATGACCTAATCATTTTCCAATGGTCCCATTTCCTAATATCATTACTGTGGGGATTAGGTTTTCAACATATGAATTTTGGGAGACCACAACCATTTAGACCATGGCACCCAATGAGGAGACTGACTTGTCTAAGGTAACCCAATGCCTCATCCATACTGAATGCTCTGTGGTGCTGATAGGAAGCCAAGGACTAAGGAAGCTGAATCATGACCAGCTGTCCCAGGTGGAGGGTCTGAGATGGCAAACTCCTTGATGGATTTCACAACAATATAAGAGTGTTTCCAGGGTCTTCATTGGATATCAGTCATTAAGCAATCACCCTGCCACTATTATACATGTCCCTATTTGAAATATGAGTTAATTATTGAGTTCTTAGACAAAGTACCTGTTGACCAACATGGAAACATCACGACTGTGAGTATGAAGAAAAGGGCCTTTGACAGATACAAATTTCAGTGTGGAAAGTCCTCAAGACTTTATTCACTTTAGATAGCAGTTACAAGTTTGGGGATTTCCCAAGACCATTTTGGGGTTCCACAATCAGCTAGGACTCCAAGAGTTCGCTGAAAGCTGTTATACATATGGATATGGTTTATTCCAGATCTTTGATTTATTTTCATTCATTTTTTAATTTTTAGTGCAGTGTAATTGAATTGCAATGCTTTGATGTCAGTTTTTGTTGAACAGTGAAAAAGGTATACATATTTGTATAAACACTCGTATTTAGATTCTTTTCTTATGGAGCACAAAAGGCTTCCAAATAGGAAAAGGAGTATGTTGTGATTGTATATTGTCACCCTGCTTAATTAACTTATATGTAGAGTACATCATGAGAAATGCTGGGCTGGATGAAGCACAAGCTGGATTCAAGATTGCCAGGAAAAATATCGATTACCACATATATGCAGATGACACCACCCTTATGGCAGAAAGTGAAGAAGAACTAAAGAGCCTCCTGATGAAAGTGACAGAGGAGAGTGAAAAAGCTGGTTTAAAGCTCATCATTCAGAAAACTGAGATTATAGGATCCAGTCCCATCACTTCATGGCAAATAGAAGGAGAAATAGTGGAAACAGTGGCAGACTTTATTTTGGGGGGGCTCCAAAATCACTGCAGATGGTGATTGCAGCCATGAAATTAAAAGACGAATACTCCTTGGAACAAAGTTATGACCAACCTTGATAGTATATTAAAAAGCACAGACATTACTTTGCGAACAAAGGTCCATCTAGTCAAAGCTATGGTTTTTGCAGTGATCATGTATGGATGTGAGAGCTGGCCTGTGAAGAAAGCTGAGTGCCGAAGAATTGATGCTTTTGAACTGTGGTGTTGGAAAAGACTCTCGAGAGTCCCTTGGACTGCCAGAATATCCAACCAGTCCATTCAAAAGGAGATCAGTCCTGGGCGTTTTTTGGAAGGACTGATGCTAAAGCTGAAACTCCAATACTTTGGCCACCTCATTTGAAGAGTTGACTCACTGAAAAAGACTCTGATGCTGGGAAGGGATTGGGGTCAGGAGGAGAAGGGGATGACAGAGGATGAAATGGCTGGATGGCATCACCAAATCGATGGATGTGAGTTTGAGTGAACTCTGGGAGTTGGTGATAGACAAGGAAGCCTGGTGTGCCGGCAATTCATGAGGTCACAAAGAGTAGGACATAACTGAGCAACTGACCTGAACTGAACTGATGGGACCAATTGACATGATTTTAGCTTTTTTGATATTGAGTTTTAAGCCGACTTTTTCATTCTCCTATGTCACCCTCATCAGAGGCTCTTTATTTCCTCTTCGCTTTCTGACATTAGGGTTGTATCACTCATATATCTGAGGTTGTTGATATTTCTGCCAGCAATCTTGATTCCTGCTTTTAGGACTCATCCAGTCCAGCAATTCACATGACATGCTCTGGATATATGTTAAATCAGCAGGGTGACCATATTTAGGCTTGAAGGACCCCTTCACTAATTTTGAACCCATTTATTGTTCCTTCTCTGCTTCTAACTGCTGCTTATGAGGTTTCTCATAAGGTGGGTAAGGTTGGTCAGGTATGCCCATCTCCTTAAGAATTTTCCACTTTGTTGTGATCCACACAGTCTGGTGAGGTCAATGAAGCAGATGTTTTTCTGGAATTGCCTTGCTTTCTCTGTGTTCCAACAAATGTTGCCAATTTGATATCTGGTTTCTCTGACTTTTCTAAACCCAGGTTAAACATCTAGAAGTTCTGGGTTCACATAATGCTGAAGCCCGGCTTGGAGGATTTTGAGCATTGCCTTACTAGCATGGGAGATGAGTGCACCTATTCAGTGGCTTGAACATTCTTTAGTACTGCTCTTCTTGGGAATTGGGAGGAGGATTGACCTCTTCCTGTCCTCTGGCCACTTCTGGCTTTTCCAAATTTTCTGACACATTGAGTGGAGCACTTTAATAACATCATTTTTGAGGATTTTAAATAGCTTTGCTGCATTCTATCACCTCCACTAGCTTTATGGGGAGCAGTGCTTCTTAAGACCCACTTGACTTCACGTTCTAGATGGCTGGGTCAGAGTGAGAAACTACACCATTGAGATTATCTGGGCTATTAAAATTTTTTTTTAATATAGTTCTTCTATGTACTTTTCCCATCTCTTCTTGGTCTAGTCTACTTAATTAAATCTCAAAATACCAAAGAGTCAAAGTGATCTTGAGAATTGCAGCACTTTCACAGCATCATCTTTCAGGATTTGAAATAGCTCAACTGGAATTCCATCACCTCCACTAGCTTTGTTCATAGTGATGCTTTCTAAGGCCCACTTGACTTCACATTCCAGGATGTCTGGCTCTAGGTGAGTGATCACACCACTGTGATTATCTTGGTCATGAAGATCTTTTTTGTACAGTTCTTCTGTGTATTCTTGCCACCTCTTAATATCTTCTGCTTCTGTTAAACCCATACAATTTCTGTCCTTTATCGAGCCCATCTTTTCATGAAATGTTCCCTTGGTATCTCTAATTTCTTGAAGAGATCCCTAATCTTTCCCATTCTGTTGTTTTCCTCTATTTCTTTGCATTGATCACTGAGGAAGGCTTTCTTATCTCGCCTTGCTATTTTTTTGAACTCTATATTCAGATGCTTATATCTTTCCTTTTCTCCTTTGCTTTTCACTTCCCCGCTTTCCAAAGCTATTTGTAAGGCCTCCCCTGACAGCCATTTTGCTTTTTTGCATTTCTTTTCCATGGGGATGATCTTGATCCCTGTCTCCTGTACAATGCCACGAATCTCCATCTTTAGTTCATCAGGCACTCTCTCTATCAGATCTAGTCCCTTAAATCTATTTCTCACTTCCACTGTATAATCATAAGGGATTGGATTTAGGTCACACCTGAATGGTCTAGTAGTTTCCCCTACTTCTATTTAAGTCTGAATTTCCCAAATTAAACAAGTTTTTTAATATCAAAAGAAAAGAAAATCACTTCCTAAGAGAGGACCTCCTAAGGACTTCCTAAGAGAGAATCTGTAAAAACTGGATACAGAAACACAATTGCAGTATAAGGAGTGGCCATACCTGAAAGCCATATCTGAAAGCCATACCTAAAACATTTCTAATAAAATGTGATTGGATCATCATCACACATGGAAACAGAAAAAATTCTAGACAGACTAGAAAATACCTTCTGACAACATTCATGAATTTAAAAAAAAAAATGGGCTGATTCAATAGCACCCCTTCCATCTCATTTTGTCAGTGGAGTCACATTGAAACTGAAGATCTAATTTGAAAATATAACTAAAATGGAAGATAGCCCCTTTAGCAGAAATACAAGACCTGGCAGGACATTGTGAAAGGGTTTTAGAACAAAAATGTGGCAGGATCCAAAACTGGTCCTGCACATCAAACTGCTGGGTGACCTATTCCCCAGCCAATGTTCTACTGACAAGGACATTTGCAGGTATTATAAATAGAAGGGACACTGGGAAAAAGATTATCTTTTCTTATGAAAGGAAACCATAGACCAAGCAAAATTCAGATAAATGAGAGTGCTCAGAAGAACAAAATCACCCAATATCTTCAGGATTCAAGATGGATTAATCATAAGTGTTGACATAATCCTCATCTAATCCTGGCATGTGTTGGTGCTGCTTCTTCCACGTGACGTGTTGCTACCTTTGCTCATCCTCTTCATTACAGTAATCCTGCCACACCCCGTACATGTGATAGGTACGTTAAATAGCCATACGTTTTAACTGTCTCTCAGCTCCTGGCCACAATCTTTGAGTCCATGACCGAAAAGAAGTATCTTGGTTTTCTGTAATACCATCCTGTAGATTTAATTGGAAGAACCTTATTTAGCAAAGGAAACTGTACTGTTGAATGCACACTGAAGAGAGTATTTCTTGAGTATCCCAGAAGACTCTTCTATCTTAACTAAGTTGTATCTTCTCTGGATAAACATTTGCCTCTTTCATTACATTTACTGCACACTCCACATAAGCATCTTGGTGCTGTACCTGATACTCTATGAACTATTAATAAAAATTTCACTGACATAGGCAAAATAATTGAATCAGAACCCATAAAATTTCAGATAGAGCCTACTAAACCACTGTCTAAACTTCCCCAACATCCCCTGAAGCCAGAAGCAAAGGAAAGAATCAAACCTGTAGATAAAAGCCTTATATCCCAAAGTCTTTACACACTCTCCACTAGCCCTGGTAACACTCCTATCTTGCCAATGAAAACACCAGAGGGATGAGAATGTTTCTTTAAGACCTCAGCATCATCAACAAAATCATCAGCCCTTACTTCATTACAGTACTTAATCCAAATACCATCCATGTTATCAATTCCTTTAAAAGCCACTTGCTTTACTACAGTGGATTTTTGCTCTGCCTTCTCCAGTGTGCCTCTAGACCAGGAAGGTCAATACAATTTTGCCTTCACTTGGATAGTAAAATAGTAAACCTGGACAATCATGCCCCTGGAAGTTCACTGAAGCCCCTCCACTTTCCCCAGGTGCTCCATTAAGACTTAAAAAAAAAATCTAAATTTCTCTTGCAATTCAGTTCTGACACAATATGTAAATTATCTCCTACTTTGTTCGGAGAACAAAAGCCTGTATGAAGGATTCCATTTACTTGTTCTCAACTTTAGCTAAAAGAAAAAAAGGAGCATAATGTTCCAAAAGAAATTACGATTTTGCCAGACACTGTTCATTAGTTAAGTCATAACCTAGCAAAAGAGAGCAAAACACTCTCATCCTTAAAACTATCAAAACTTTCAAAAACCTTTGCGCTCTTTTGATGTGAATACTCGTGTCTTCCCTATCTTGTTCATGACGCCAATTGTCTCCCTGTGTCACACTGTCTGCACTGTTTGCTGAACCCAGAATAGGCAAGACACAAGCTAAGAGGCTGGAAGGAGATGGGAGGAGCCATAGGAACTGCAGACACATTTATTCTCTCCTTTGATGCAGCAGCAGTCATAGCATAACCTAACAACACAACGTCTCTCCTGGCTGGCACAGGGGCCATAATAATATTCTCTCCTGGCTAATGCAGCAGCCGTACCACAGTTCTCTCTTCTCATGGCTGACGTTATGGATGCAGCCATGAGGCAGCAGTAACGCCCCTGCTTTCTTGGATAAAGCTCAAATATGTGTATAGCACCAGGTAACTCGTGACCATGTGAGTACCTCATGAAGGCCATGCACAGTGCTATACAGGATCTCAGCTGTTACACAGTCGCTATTTACAAAAAGTGGGGTGAGAAAGCCTGAACACACCATCTTGGCTAATTTGCTCTCTCCTCACAACACACTAGATTAATGGCCATACAGTTAATTCCCTCAGGAACACATTGGTCCTCTGTCCATAAATTCGTAGCTAGAAGACCCCTACTGCATACAGATACCAAAATATTGCAAAGGACTCTTATACTATATAACCAATCCTTTCACCCACAAGTTAAAACTGTCTTACCTCAACATCTCTTTAAAAGCCTCTTCATGATTTTGAACAGATTTTGTCTACTGGGAGACACATCCAAGAAAAACTGCTCTTAAACCTCATTGAGAGAGGCCTTATCAGTTCAGTTCAGTTCAGTCATTCAGTCAGGTGCGTCTCTTTGCCACCCATGAATCGCAGCACGCCAGGCCTCCCTGTCCATCACCAACTCCTGGAGCCTACCCAAACTTGTGTCCATTGAGTCGGTGCTGCCATCCAACCATCTCATCCTCTGCCATCCCCTTATCTTCCTGCCATCAGTCTTTCCCAGCATCAGGGTCTTTTCCAATGAGTCACTTAGCATCAGTTCAGTTCAGTACAGTCGCTCAGTCGGTCCAACTCTTTGGGACCCCACGAATTGCAGCATGCCAGGCCTCCCTGTCCATCACAAACTTCCGGAGTTCACTCAAACTCATGTCCATCAAGTTGGTGATGCCATCCAGCCATCTCATCCTCTGTTTGCCATCCAACCATCTCATCCTCTGCCATCCCCTTATCTTCCTGCCATCAGTCTTTCCCAGCATCAGGGTCTTTTCCAATGAGTCACTTAGCATCAGTTCAGTTCAGTACAGTCGCTCAGTCGGTCCAACTCTTTGGGACCCCACGAATTGCAGCATGCCAGGCCTCCCTGTCCATCACAAACTTCCGGAGTTCACTCAAACTCATGTCCATCAAGTTGGTGATGCCATCCAGCCATCTCATCCTCTGTCATCCCCTTCTCCTCCTGCTCCCAATCCCTCACAGAATCAGAGTCTTTTCCAGTGACTTAGCATCAGGTGGCCAAAATATTGAAATTTCAGCTTCAACATCAATCCTTCCAATGAACATCCAGGACTGATCTTTAGGATGGATTGGTTGAATCTCCTTGCAGTCCAAGGGACTTTCAAGAGTCTTCACCAATACCACAATTAAAAAGCATCAATTCTTCGGTGCTCAGCTTTCTTTATAATCCAACTCTCACATCCATACATCCATACATGACTACTGGAAAAAGCATAATCTTGACTAGACTGACCACTGCGGGCAAAGTAATGTGCTTATTTTTTAATATTCTGTCTTGGTTGGTCATAACTTTCCTTCCAAGGAGTAAGCATCTTTTAATTTCATGCAGTTACCATCTACAGTGATTTTGGAGCTCAAAAAAATAAAGTCAGCAACTGTTTCCACTGTTTTCCCATCTATTTGCCATGAACTGATGGGACCAGATGCCATGATCTTAGTTTTCTGAATGTTGAGCTTTAAGCCAACTTTTTCACTCTCCTCTTTCACTTTCATCGAGAAACTTTTTAGTTCTTCCTCACTTTCTGCCATAAGGGTGGTGTCATCTGTATATCTGAGGTTATTGATATTTTTCCCAGCAATCTTGATTCCAGCTTGTGCTTCTTTCCAGCCCAGCATTTCTCATGATGTACTCTGCATATAAGTTAAACAAGCAGGGTGACAACATACAGCCTTGACAGACGCCTTTTCTTATTTGGAACCAGTCTGTTGTTCCATGTCCAGTTCAAACTGTTGCTTCTTGACCTGTATACAGGTTTCTCAAGAGGCAGGTCAGGTGGTCTGATATTCCCATCTCTCAGAATTTTCCACAGTTTACTGTGATCCACACAGCCAAAAGCTTTGGCATAGTCAATAAAGCAGAAATAGATGTTCTTTCTGGAACTCTCTTGCTTTTTCCATGATCCAGCAGAAGTGACTTAGCAGCAGCAGCAGCAGATGTTGGCAATTTGATCTCTGGTTCCTCTGCCTTTTCTAAAACCAGCTTGAACATCTGGAAGTTCATGGTTCACATATTGCTGAACCATGTATTCACATTTTGCCTGGCTTGGAGAATTTTGAGCATCACTTTACTAGTGTGTGAGACGAGTGCAATTGTGTAGTAGTTTGAGCATTCTTTGGCATTGTCTGTCTTTGGGATTGGAATGAAAGCCGACCTTTTCCAGTCTTGTGGCCACTGCTAAGATGTCCAAATTTACTGATATATTGAATGTAGCACTTTAACAGCATCATCTTTCAGGATTTGAAGTAGCTTAACTGGAATTGCATCACCTCCACTAGCTTTGTTCGTAGTAATGCTTCCTAAGGCCCACTTGACTTCACATTCCAGGATGTCTGGCTCTAGGTGAGTGATCACACCATCGTGATTATCTAGGTCATGTATATATTTTTTGTACAGTTCTTCTGTGTATTCTTGCCACCTCTTCTTAATATCTTTTGCTTCTGTTAGGTCCATACCATTTTTGTCCTTTACTTAGCCCATTTTTACGTGAAATGTTCCCTTGATATCTCTAATTTTCTTGAAGAGATCTCTAGCCTTTCCCATTCTATTTTTTTCCTCTATTTCTTTGCATTGATCGCTGAGGAAGGCTTTCTTATCTCTCCTTGCTATTCTTTGGAACTCTGCATTCAAATGGGTATATCTTTCCTTTTCACCTTTGCTTTTCACTTCTCTTCTTTTCACAGCTATTTGTAAGGCCTCCTCAGACAGCCATTTTGCTTTTTTGCATTTCTTTTTCTTGAGGATTGTCTTGATCCCTGTGGCTCCTCTGTCCATGAAATTCTCCAGGCAAGAATACTGGAGTGGGTAGCCATTCCCTTCCCCAGGGATCTTCTTGACCCAAGGATCTAACCTGGTCTCTCCCACATTGCAGGCAGATTCTTTACCATCTGAGCCATCAGGGAAAATTTTCACACAGTTGGAAAGCTACTCAAATTAGGAGACTTCAAAAGGAGGGTTCTCCAAGATCATCCAGAAGCAACCAATCTTCAAAAGCAGACAGCTGACCCAACCTCCAGATCAAGAAAGTGATAATAAAGAATGGACAATTTCACTGATGAGTATTTGACCGAGACATCCATCTAATTCCCTTTTTTTGTTTCTTATCTGCTTACTTCTGATCATTCATCTCATTTTCTGCAGACTCCTTGTTGCCATCCACCCGTAGTGATCCTTTTGTTCATTTCTTCCCTACTTATTATAATTGTTAGGTCAGAACATGCTCAAACAGTTGTCACTTCTCTCAGTCTTACTGTCTGCTGGATAAGCCATGTATCAGTTCAGTTCAGTTCAGTTCAGTTGCTCAGTTGTGTATGACTCTTTGCAACTTCATGGACTGCAGCACACCAGGCTTCCCTGTCCATCACCAACTCCTAGAGCTTGCTCAAACTCATGTCCATCGAGTCAGTGATCCCATCCAACCATCTCATCCTCTGACCTCCCCTTCTCTTCCTGCCTCAATCTCTCCCAGCATCAGCATCTTTTCCAGTGAGTCACTTCGCATCAGGTGGCCAAAGTATTGGAGTTTCAGCTTCAGCATCAGACCTTCCAATGAATATTCAGGGTTGATTTCCTTTAGCTTTGACTGGTTTGATCTCCTTGCAGTCTGAGGGACTCTCAAGAGTCTTTTCCAACACCACAGCTCAAATTCTTTGGCACTCAGATTTCTTTATTTATCATCTATCANCCTTTGGCTGCAAAGAATATAATCAATCTGATTTCGGTGTTGACCATCTGGTGAGGTCCAGTGTAGAGTCTTTTGTGTTGTTGAAAGAGGGTGTTTGCTATGACCAGTGCATTCCCTTGGCAAAACTCTGTGAGCCTTTGCCCTGCTTCATTCTGTACTCCATCACCAAATTTACCTGTTACTCCAGGTGTTTCTTGACTTCCTACTTTTGCATTCCAGTCCCCTAAAATGAAAAGGACATCTTTTGGGGGTGTTAGTTCTAAAAGGTCTTGTAGGTCTTCATAGAACTTTTCAACTTCAGCTTCTTCAGCATTACTGGTTGGGGCATAGACTTGGATTACCATGATATTGAATGGTTTACCTTGGAAACAGATCATTCTGTCAGGTACTGTCCAAAAAAAAAAAAGTGGTGAAACTCTTAGAAGTTAATCTCCAGATTTAAATTTCATAACCCCCCAAAAAATCAGTAAAAGTGAGAGTGTTAGTCATTCAGTCAGGTTCAACACTTTGCGACCCCATGGACTATAGCCTGCCTGGCTCCTCTGTCCATGAAATTCTCCAGGCAAGAATACTGGAGTGGGTAGCCATTCCCTTCCCCAGGGATCTTCTTGACCCAAGGATCTAACCTGGTCTCTCCCACATTGCAGGCAGATTCTTTACCATCTGAGCCATCAGGGAAAATTTTCACACAGTTGGAAAGCTACTAAAATTAGGAGACTTCAAAAGGAGGGTTCTCCAAGATCATCCAGAAGCAACCAATCTTCAAAAGCAGACAGCTGACCCAACCTCCAGATCAAGAAAGTGATAATAAAGAATGGACAATTTCACTGATGAGTATTTGACCGAGACATCCATCTAATTCCCTTTTTTTGTTTCTTATCTGCTTACTTCTGATCATTCATCTCATTTTCTGCAGACTCCTTGTTGCCATCCACCCGTAGTGATCCTTTTGTTCATTTCTTCCCTACTTATTATAATTGTTAGGTCAGAACATGCTCAAACAGTTGTCACTTCTCTCAGTCTTACTGTCTGCTGGATAAGCCATGTATCAGTTCAGTTCAGTTCAGTTCAGTTGCTCAGTTGTGTATGACTCTTTGCAACTTCATGGACTGCAGCACACCAGGCTTCCCTGTCCATCACCAACTCCTAGAGCTTGCTCAAACTCATGTCCATCGAGTCAGTGATCCCATCCAACCATCTCATCCTCTGACCTCCCCTTCTCTTCCTGCCTCAATCTTTCCCAGCATCAGCATCTTTTCCAGTGAGTCACTTCGCATCAGGTGGCCAAAGTATTGGAGTTTCAGCTTCAGCATCAGACCTTCCAATGAATATTCAGGGTTGATTTCCTTTAGCTTTGACTGGTTTGATCTCCTTGCAGTCTGAGGGACTCTCAAGAGTCTTTTCCAACACCACAGCTCAAATTCTTTGGCACTCAGATTTCTTTATTTATCATCTATCACTAGAATCTATAATAAAAAAAAAAGCCTGGGAAATTATGGTTTCATCAAATAAGACCATAGGGAATCATAGACAACAGCATTTCCACTTTCATTTACATGTTTAGTTGACTGTAAACAAGTCAATCTATGACTTTTCACTGTTGCCTTCTCCCAGAAAAAAAAAAAAGCCAATTATCACAGCCTATTGATAAGATTTTCAGTTCAGTTCAGTTGGTCAGTCGTGTCTGACTCCTTGCGACCCCATGAATCGCAGCACACCAGGCTTCCCTGTCCATCATCAACACCCAGAGTTCACTCAAACTCACGTCCATCGAGTCAATGATGCCATCCAGCCATCTCATCCTCTGTCGTCCCCTTTTCCTCCTGCCCCCAATCCCTCCCAGCATCAGGGTCTTTTTCAGTGAGTCAACTCTTCGCATGAGGTGGCCAAAGTATTGGAGTTTCAGCTTTAGCATCATTCCTTCCAAAGAACACCCAGGGCTGATTTCCTTTAGAATGGACTGGTTGGATCTCTTTGCAGTCTGAGGGACTCTCAAGAGTCTCTCCAGCACCACAGTTCAAAAGCATCAATGCTTTGGCACTCAGCTTTCTTCACAGTCCAACTCTCACGTCCATACATGACTACTGGAAAACCATAGCCTTGACTAGACGGACCTTTGTTGACAAAGTAATGTCTCTGCTTTTCAATATGCTGTCTAGGTTGGTCATAACTTTCCTCCTAAGATTTTAGGTAATTATAAATTTAAATTCAACAGTCTTTGTTGGGCGATGGGTCAAATGCTTAGCACCAAACAGAGACTAATAGAGATTCAAATATATGACCCAGCTATTATATGTCCTTGCTTTTAGCCTTGTTTGGTAAACAGCTTCTTTCCCCCCAAGATCTCCACATGTGCCTAGTGGGTATTACTTCTACTGTGGCCAAGGTGCTTGATCCTGTTCACCTGCAGCTAACACTCCAGCAGTTTGGGAATAGTGTTCCTCTGATTTACCCCCTAATTTTGTACTTAAGTAAAATAAATATACCTGATTTTATTATATTTTAGGAAACAGTGACTTTTGTAACCTTTTAATATTAAAATACACTAAATCCATGACATTAGTGGGTAGCCTATCCCTTCTCCTTCTCCAGGGGATCTTCCTGTCTCAGACAGTGAACCAGGGTTTTCTGCACTGCAGGCAGATTCTTTACCAACTGAGCTATGAGAGAAGCCCCTTAGTTTATTTCTAGGGCATTATATATATTATTTAAAGGCATAAGCAAAAGTTGGTGTTGGTACTAGAAAAAAAGAGAGATTATTAAAGAAAAAATGAAAGTGCTCCAGGAGGCTAGGCTGTCCAGTTTCAACATGAAAATCTCATGGCTTGATTTTATTGAGGGTAGGGATCAAAGCTATGGCTTTTCCAGTAGTCATGTATGGATGTGAGATTTGGCCTATAAGGAAAGCCGAGCACAGATTTGATGCTTTTGAACTGTGGTGTCGGAGAAGACTCTTGAGAGTCCCTTGGACTGCAAGATAAAGCCAGTCAATTCTAAAGGAAATCAACCCTGACTATTCATTGAAAGGACTGATGCTAAAGCTGAAGCTCCAATACTTTGGCCACCTGATACAAAGAATTGACTCTTTGGAAAAGCCCCTGATGCTGGGAAAGATTGAAGGCAGGAGGAGAAGGGGGAGGATAGATGAGATGGCTGGATGGCATCACTGACTCGACGGACATGAGTCTGAGTAAGCTCTGGGAGTCGGTGATGGACAGGGAAGCCTGGTGTGCTGCAGTCCCTGGGGTCTCAAAGAGTCAGACATGACTGAGTGCCTGAACTGAACTGAGGGGAAGAGGAGCATGGGCCTCACTTCCTCTTCTGTGTCATCAGACAACCTGCACCCCACAGGGCACAGGGGTCTGGGACTGCCTTTTTCATCTTGCAGTCCTAGAGCCTCTCCTCTCCTGCACATTAGTGTCACTATCTGGGGACCGGCTACCTGAAAGATGCCTTGCTAAATGCCCAAGTTAAATGGCTTTGCTGGGACAGTTGTAAACACACTTAATAGGTAACAGTCATCCTCTGCAGAGAGTACCAAAATGTCCTCAGTGCACTGCAAACCTGACCCCCATGGCCACTTCTCCAGGGCCTGAGGGGCCTTCTGGATTCTGTAAACTCTTACCATCGGATCACCTCCTCTACCTCTCTCTCCTCCCAAGTGATTTCAGCACCTGTGCTTACGTGGAAGATTCTAGCATGGAAGCCTCAAACTGAGTCTCAGAGGGGGTTGAGTTGGCAGTGTCCAGAAGCTTAAATTAAGCCAAGGAACAGGATCCTCTTCATTGCTCCTCCTCTCCCAAATCAGTTTATTTAGTTCTAGTTAATTAGTTTCTGAATTGTACAGATTCAGAATTAAAATTAGATCTATGATTTATGTTTATTGTTGAAGGTTTTTACATAAATCAGCTTATCTACTATGTCTCATTTTTAAAATATTTTATGTAAAATAAAACTCATAAATAGAAAAGCATTCCATAGATCTTGCTGAATTATTATAGACAATAACCCTAATGGTCACCAGCAAGGTCACTACTTCTCTTATGTAACTTTCACTGATTCTCAAATGCAAAAATGTTTAGTACTTACATCAATATCTTTCTAAGAATTTTCTTTTCTGAAGTTTTTTTCTTCCCTCTGGAAGAGGATCATGGGAAGTGTATTATCCGAAGTCTTGCTTGATGACTTAAAGGTCAGTGCAATTTATCCCTGCAAGTTACTTTTGCTGAATATGAAATTCATGGCTCACACTGCTTTCTGTCAATAATGTATTAACTTGCTTTTTTCCCTAGGTGCTGCTGCTGCTAAGTCGCCTCAGTCATGTCCGACTCTGTGCGACCCCAGAGACAACAGCCCACCAAGCTCCCCCATCCTTGGGATTCTCCAGGTAAGAACACTGGAGTGGGTTGCCATTTCCTTCTCCAATGCATGAAAGTGAAAAGTTAAAGTGAAGTCGCTCAGTCGTGTCTGACTCTTCACAGCCCCATGGACTGCAGCCTACCAGGCTCCTCCGTCCATGGGATTTTCTAGGCAAGAGTACTGGAGTAGGGTGCTGTTGCCTTCTCCATTTCCTAGGTGACCAAACAATTTTTCTTTCTTGAAAGCTTAGTAATTTCAATAGTATATGCTCTGTCATTGGAGATTCGAAGTTCAATATTCAGTGTGTTCTTTTAATATGCAGTTTTGAAGCATTTTTTTAATTTCCAGAAATAATTGCAACATATTGGACAGCTTCCCAATTCCCTGAATCTGAGAGATTATTCTTATTTATTTCCTCACTGAGTTCCCTGTTAAGAGACATTTGGTCTATTTCCAAACACTTCTTATTTAGGCAAATGTGCAATTACGCAAGATCTTAGAACTCAAGGGCCAGTGAATCTACAGAAAATAGATCAGTAAGCCCATGGGAGTTTGTAGATTCACTGTTGGTAACAGGTGAAAAGTCAGGAGGCTCAGTGAAACAAATTTGGTAATATACTGATAACTGCTGAAGCTGGGTAATAGGTAGTATGGACTTATTATGCAGTTCTTCCTACTTTGTGTATGCTTGAAATTTCTCATAAATAAAAAGATTTTTTAAGGATGTGCTCTGTATGACTAAAACATTACAAGAAAAAAGCTAATTTACTCTCAAGAAAATGACAATTTAGTAGAAAGGGTGAAAAAAAAAAACAACTCCAGTACAAAATAGAGACTCCTAGAAAAAAGAACTTTGAAAACAGAAAGAAAGCAGGATAAAAATCTTCCTTGTGTACAGGACGTTTAAGTTCAATCTTGGCAAGAGGATGACATTAATGCTACCCTGGAATGGAGATTTATGTGGAAGGACAGAAGGTGGAAAGTTTCAGAGCACAGGTGAGGGCTGCAGAGTGAGTTTTAACTGTATATTATGATGCTTAGAAATAATAAGAATAAGTTCAGTACAGTAACTCTACATGTATTTCCTAAAAATGCATGATGTCCAGGTATGGTCTTACTGGGGAAATAGCTGTGAAAACAACAGCAACACCTTCTGCAGTTTTCAACTGAAGGGATTCAATCAGATAGTAAATAAATAAATCAATAAGTATTACTGCAATTTAAGAGGAAAATAAATCAGGGAAGGAGATCAGGGTGAAGGGAAGGGTTTTCACATGAAACAGGCTTTATTTCTTGAGAAGGTGACACTTTTACAATGAAGTGAGGACATGAGCCAGATATATCTAAGAAAGAGAATTACAGGTAGAGAAACAGCATGTGCAAAGCCTGAGAGTGGGGACACGCCTGGAATGTCTGAGCAGACACCAGGAGGTCATGTGCTATGCAGGAGTGAAGTGAGAGGGAGAAGAATGATAGAAGTCCGATGAAGTGGGGCTCAACACTGTAGGGCCTCAGTGGACACTGTGTGAGATGCCATCCTTTGGAAGGTCCTCAGTAGAAAAGTGACATGATCTGATTAAGGTTATTGGGGAGTCACTGAGGTAGCTGTGCTGAGAGTAGCCCTTCTAGGGTGGGGAGGGGAAACAAGAGCTGGTAAAGGGGGCTAGTTAGAAGAATATTGCAATAATTCAAGCAAGAAATAAGGAGGCTTGAGACCAAACTGGAGGTGGTGATAAGAATTATGATGCTGGACATATTTTGATGAAATAACTGATGGGGTTTGCCAACAGTTTGGATGCAGCATGTGAAACAACCGGTCAACCAGCATGATTCCACAGTCACTGTCCTATCAGAAAAGATGGAGTTGCTATTAGCAGAGAGAGAAAAAAATGCAGATGGCACATATTTTAGTATTTTTGAGAAGATCAGATTTTCAGCTTTGGAAATGTTAAGACTGGGCTTTCTAGTGGACATCCTTGTGATAATGTTAAATAAGAATTTTGTGATCTGGGTAAAGACTTCAGCTGGAGAAAGAAGTAGAAGAATTGAAATAAGGCCATACTAGATCAGAAAGATGGAAAACTATCAGCATAGAGGTTGCCTGAATCAGATAGAGGGAAAAATAGGATAGATTCAGGGACCCACTTCAAATTACCTTTGAAACCTTTGTTTCAAAGGGTGTAGGACACTGGAATTGAGTTTGAATCCTTGGTGTACTTCCTAGGTGCACCCTTTACAGAAGCCTCATGCTTCAAAGAAAAGTAAAAATGACCTCCTTGGAGAAGCAGTGTCTGGGTTCTATGGACAATGGATTTTGGTTCTCTACTAGACACACAATTAACATACCCTAACATGACTTTTCTGCCTTGGCCCCTGAAACCCTCACAACACATGGGTGTCCAATGCACTTTAATAAGCTCCTCTCTTTGAAATACCTTGAGTGATTTCAAATAGTCTCATCAGTCATAAATGAGTAGCACTAATTGATAAATGGTGCTGAGAAAACTGATGAACTTCGTGTATATTATAGCTAGATCTCAGTGTAATAGGACATTATAACATTGATTATAATATCACTTTGTTTTCTCCATTCTAGTTAATCCTTTTATTTTAAGGAGTTCCTTCAGTCTATCTAAAAATGAGACATGGAGCCTCATTACCCTCTCATCTTTCAACTCTCTCACCCTATCCAACCACTCAGATTTTTTTCTCTTCCAACCCCTCCACATTGTTCTGTGCTTGATACCTCTTCTCAATAGTTTTATTGTATTTCACATAAACTCTGAAAACAGTGCTCTTGCTGGCCCCACCTCCGACTCACTCTCCCATCTCCACCTCCAAATGTGCCCCACTGGGTCTCATCTGGCTATTCCCCTACTCAGATGTTTCAGAACTTGCTGTTTCCTGAAGTACACATGTATATTTCAGAAACTGAGATGAAAAGACTCCAGTCTGGTCCATACGCCCCTCTTCCAAGTTCAATTCAGTCACTCAGTCATGTCCTACTGTTTGCAACACCATGGACTGCAGCACACCAGGCTTCCCTGTCCATCACCGACTCCCAAAGCTTGCTCAAACGCATGTCCATTGAGTCAGTGATGCCATCCAACCATCTCATCTTCTATTATCCCCTTCTCTTCCTGCCTTCAATCTTTCCCAGCATCAGGGTCTTTTCCAATGAGTCAGATCTTTGCATCAGGTGGCCCAAAGTATTGGAGTTTCAGCTTCAGCATCAGTCCTTCCAATGAATATTCAGGATTGATTTCCTTTAGGACTGACAGGGTTTGNCATCTTCTATTATCCCCTTCTCTTCCTGCCTTCAATCTTTCCCAGCATCAGGGTCTTTTCCAATGAGTCAGATCTTTGCATCAGGTGGCCCAAAGTATTGGAGTTTCAGCTTCAGCATCAGTCCTTCCAATGAATATTCAGGATTGATTTCCTTTAGGACTGACAGGGTTTGATCTCCTTGAAGTCCAACGGTCTCTCAAGAGTCTTCTCCAGCTCCTAAAGGGAAGAGGAAATAGGGTACACATGCCCTACATCACACAAAACACCCAGCCAGGTTTAAGGCCAACTTTGCAATTCAAAAAAGTTGATATTCCTGCAGCAAAATGCTTAGAAATTAATGTCAAAGGAGAGTATGAAAAGTGTAAGTGGATTCTCTTAAGTCGTGGTCACGTGTGCTGTCGTTTCAGTTTTGGTGCCGATTCGAAGAAGAAAGCCTTTCATTGGCAAGAGCTTTATGGATTTAGTATTGTGCAGAATGTCTGTCGGCTAGTGCCTGAAGAAAGTTATGTGCTATTTTCAGCATGACCCTATCAGACTTCAAATGAGCCAAGAGCTGGTGGGAACACACAGCCTTGACCTTCTTCATCACAGGGCTTCAAGGCTGAAAGGGGAAGTGACCACGATGCACACGGCACACAAATCCGCGAATACTTACAAGTATTCTCTTTCTCACTGCTTTAGAAGACAGAAGAGCAGGGAGCTGTGGGAAATTTAAGTCACACACCTTGACTCAAGAATGGAGGAAAGGGCTCCTTGGTAGAGCAACATTTAAGGCAGATACTATGCTTTATTATCCCGTAGCTGTTCTATAAGAGTCCCTCAATGTTTTTGCTTATTGTCAAACAGCTCAGGGTGGTGTGGTAAAGGCAGGAGTCCAGGCCACATTTACCTTGTGCTTGGCTCTATTCCAAAAGGCAATATTTCCTGCCTATGTATGTTGGAGTGATATCCCTGTGACAGAGTATTTTTAAAACTGGGCTATGCATGTGCAAATTTTAGAACTTGCAACTTTTTGGACATTCCTCCCACTGAGGAGTGGGGTTTAGCCCCCTCCGTGTGACCAGAGCTGACATGGTGCTTACTTGTCACTGACAGATGTCGGAAATAACACTGTGTAGTGTCCAAGGTTATGGTAGAAAAGGTCATAAGTCTCTGCCTAGACACTTGGGTTGGTCCCTTGTAGCATCCTCAGGTGCTGTGGAAGAGAGCTGCATGCCCTGGGCCTGCCCTGCTTCAAGGAAGGCTGGCCACATGGGGAGGTCTTATAGAGCCAAACCCAGCTTCAACTGCAGACTTGGGAGTGAAGTTACCCAGAAGATTCCAGTCCCTGGATGTCGAGTCAGCCCCAGTCCATGAGTCTTCTCTGCTGAGGCCCCGCCATCATAGAACAGATGTGCTCTGTCTGAGTTCCTCACCCTGTGACCATGAGCCAAATCAAGTTAGTGTCTAATGCTACCATTATGGGGTGTTCACTTTTTAAAATAAATTTTATAGTAAGAACAACAACAATGACATATTTGTATAAAATTCAAAAAGAGGAACAGAATGTACATTAACATCTGAATTTTCTTCACTCTCTGTTCTGAAGTTTTCCAGGTTCTGTTTCCAGAAGGATCCACTGCTGAGTTTCTGTGTTCCTTCCAGATTTATTCCTTGAACTTTCATATGGCACTGATACTGTTACAAGCATTTTTCTAAAGGCTTTACTTATATTTACTCATTCCTTTTTATTTACCACAGACATTCAGGTGACAGCAGGAAGAGAAGTCCTGTGCTTCATTCTGACTATTCTTCATAAATGGGGTTGTGAATTGCTCTTTGTTATAAGCTTTTGAAAACTGTTCCTCCAACCTGATGGCTATATATTCTATATCCCCTAATTCTTTCTCCCCCAGTTTCTATGTCTACACATATACACTTTTCTATCAAGTTGGAAATCATAGCAATTCTTTACCAACAGCAATGTAATATTACCTGATTTTTTCCACCCTCACTCTATCACTACTTTCATCCTTGGAGAAAATATATCATCATTCATATTTTTATGCCTTATCAATAATCCAGTTGATACATTAGTTCTAGATATTTGGAGTGAATGAGCAGTGATAGAAATAGGTACCATAGCATTCCATACCTTGAAGGGTACCAACATTATTTTAAATATGGCAATTCTCTCATCTTTCTCCTAAAATTTCACTATTCATGTTTTGGGGGTCTAATTACTTCCCTTTCAATAGCTAGCTTTGTAACATTATCATAAAAATGGGAGTAATTAGGTGTTAAATTATGAACTAGAACATGCATTTAATCCCAGAGTTTAGGGTTATCTAAACATCTTCACTTAGAAAAGTGTTGATTATATGTTTTCACCCAACCCACTGGTGATTCCCTTTTCTTAATTGCTTAGTGAATAGCCAGTCTTTTACATACACAATGACAGGGAAAATGTTCAATGAATTCAGAGGTTGAGAAATTATTAAGTATATACATTTAGTCACATACAGAGAAAAAGGAAGTAACCTACACAGAGAATAGTGTTAGTCACTCAGTCATGTCCAACTCTTTGTGACCCCATGGACTGTAGCCCACCAAGCTCCTCTGTCCATGGAATTCTCCAAGCAGGAATATTGAAGTGAGTTGCCATTCCTGTTTCCAAGGGATCTTTCCGACCCAAGGATCGAAGCTGGGTCTCCTGCATTAGCAGGCAGATTCTTAGCAGTCTGAGCCACCAGGGAAGCCCACTTTAGGTCATGGTGGTTTAGTCGATAAGTTGTGTCCAACTCTTGTGACCCCATGGACAGTAGCCTGCCAGGCTCTTCTGTCCATGGGATTCTCTAGGCAAGAACACTGGGATGGGTTGCCATTTACTTCTCCACACAGAGAATGAGAAAAGGACTTACACAATTTGATAAGTATATGGTTAGAGAAAGAAAGATGACTTTTCAAAATTGAATTTCTGTTGATATTCCTTTCTATTTCATGTGTAACAAACAGTTTGGTCTAGAATATCTGGTGACTCAGGAATAGTAGGAATAGGTAGAGATGGGATTTTGGTCAAGAGTGAAACCTCTTTATTGTTCAACATGTTAGTTCTGTCCCTCTTCACTCAAAAATTTTCACTATAAACTATATTTGGAGGCAGGCCATTTTTCTCCTACAATTTGTTTTCATTAAAAGAGAGTAATGTATGGGGCCAGGGTTCCATTTTTGAACCAAAACCTGTGTTCTGAAATGCTGCATTCATCCATGGAAACACACACCTGTCTAGACAGCAGCAGTTGGACCCATAGTGTGCAGAGTCCTATTTACTCTGAAAGTTCTATGATGGTTCATTGCCATGGCAATTTGATGATGCACATCTTTCCTTCTGTTCCAACTAATGCTGTGAGCTGAGAGATTTAAACTTGGGAACAGGTGAGAAGCTCACAGCTTCACACCTCAAGTATTTGAAAACGGAAAGTCGGAATTGTTATTCTGGAGATGTGTTCATATGGATCTTCCGAATGCTGTTCCTTAAAATGGGCTGGTTGACTTTTGCTGAAAATGTCTTCCTCATTTCTTTTCGTTCCCACTACTCTAATTTGTCTACAGAGTTATAAATGTATTTTACAGTTTTCTGTATTACTTGTTAATCTTTTTTATTCTATCAAGCTGACTCACAAATATTTTTTAAATATAGAAAATGTACTATTTTTAATGCCAATTTTCAGATTCTGTTTCAGAGAACAGACACAGGGAACACACCCACACTGCTTTCAGGGGATCAGTAGACTCTTCATGCCACCCCACCAATAGACATTACAGGAAATGGGAATTACAGCTCAACTCTTTTGAATGTAGATGTCAAAACCTGAAACCAAATGTTGGCAGTTTAAATCCAGAGACTACTTTTCTTTCATTTTGGCCATGCTGCCCAGCTTCTGGGACCTTAGTTCTCTGACAAGGGATTAAACCCAGGCCCTCAGCCCTGAGAGTACAGAATCTTAACCACCCGACTTCTAGGGAATTCCCAGAGATTTTTTTCAAAGGGAAAAACCTGAGATTTCCTGGTGGGATTTCCATGGACTGATGTGGACGGGATTGGTTGTTTTCTTGAGAGTGTGGCAAGAAGGATCAGTGCTGTCAGGTTAGTGAAATGAACATTTGATGACAGAGGGAAGGAGGGTCCATCTAGTGGTCCTCGTGGAGGGTCCTGGTATGGAGTCTCTAGGCTGTGGATATGGAGTGGACCCTTAAAGAAGAGACAAGATTATGTCCATTCCTGTTACAGAGTTTAGAGAAGAATGAGAAGTAGTGACTACTGCTGCCTATTCTGAGTCAGGCTTTGCTACCAGCTCTCAAAAAGTTGTCCAGTTCAATAGTGAATAAGACACAGAGCATCACAAATTCAATTTATTAAGCCAACAAAGCACCAGCCCAGATGGTTATTTTCCCAGTTAACTCATATTAACTGCTCAACCAGTGTTGGTCAGTAGAAGGGAAGTGAATTCCCAGCAGGATGGTCATATGACCTGGTTTACAAGGTTGGGTTTACAAAGTTGTGAGCTCTAAGCTAGCCTGGGAGTCAAACACACCACTGGTCACTCAGTGGTCAATTGGTCATCAAGAAGGCTGATGACACTGAGAGAGCTGACAGTGTGAAGATAGCACAGGAAGTTGGCCACAAATGGACTTCCCCTGGTCCTTCAGATGGGCTTTGTAGGAAACTATTGCATTTTGGGTCAGGAATCAAAACATAGAGGCAAAGGCTAGGTTAGGATTTGGACTCTTCTCTTGGCTCAGACACCTCCTCCAGGGCATCAGCATGCTTCTTCTGAATGAGATTTGAACCCAGGCTAGCAGGCATGGTCCCTGTGCTTTGGTTTATTTGTTTGTTTCTATAGTGTCTCAGACGATTAAAAGTAATTACCTGCAATACCTGTCTGTTGGGTGTTTTAAGCACACACCAAACCAAGATCTTCTTAAGTCGAACTTTAATTCCGGAGTCTCTTCTGGGCCAATGGTAAATAAGGAGATCAAAAGATTAAACTTGAATTAATTATTACTGATTTCCCTATTGTCTTCTGCCAGGAAAATGCCAGAAGTTCTCTCTATTGTCATGAATGTCCCAGGAACTTGTTTCAAAGATAAGAAGAAAAGTTCATCTGAGATCAAGTACATCAACTGCTGGCTCCAAGCAATAGGTTAGAAGAATTGGTGTCTGGAGACCATGACCCAGTCAGTGGGAGATGTGTGGAAATGTACTCATTAAGTTGATTCAAGAATAATGATACTAGTTTATTCAGTGTTTCAAATATAAGAAAGAAATTATAAAAGTGTGAAGCCATATTCTTCTTTTATTTCATGTATGCAACTTTTTTCAATTAATTTATTTTAATTGGAGGATAATTACTTTACAATCTTGTGATGATTTTGCCATGCATTAACATGAATTGGCCACAAGTATACATGTATTTCCCCCCCCCCCCCTCAACCCCCCCCCCCCCCCCCCCCCCCCCCCCCACCCCCTAACCCTACCCCCACCCCCC
>SJYX01004344.1:36981-47800 GCA_006410675.1 Oreotragus oreotragus
GTCAGGAAGCAACAGTTAGAACTGGACATGGAACAACAGACTGGTTCCAAATAGGAAAAGGAGTATGTCAAGGCTGTATATTGTCACCCTGCTTATTTAACTTATATGCAGAGTACATCATGAGAAATGCTGGGCTAGAGGAAGCACAAGCTTGAATCAAGATTGCCGGGAGAAATATCAATAACCTCAGATATGCAGATGACACCACCCTTATGGCAGAAAGTGAAGAGGAACTAAAAAGCCTCTTGATGAAAGTGAAAGAGGAGAGTGAAAAAGTTGGCTTAAAGCTCAACATTCAGAAAACGAAGATCATGGCATCCGGTCTCATCACTTCATGGCAAATAGATGGAGAAAGAGTGGTAACAGTGTCAGACTTTATTTTTTGGGACTCCAAAGTCACTGCAGATGGAAAATTAAAAGATGCTTACTCCTTGGAAGGAAAGTTATGACCAACCTAGATAGCATGTTAAAAAGCAGAGACAATGCTTTGCCAACAAAGGTCTGTCTAATCAAGGCTGTGGTTTTTCCAGTAGTCATATATGGATGTGAGAGTCGGACTATAAAGAAAGCTGAGTGCCAAAGAATTGATGTTTTTGAACTGTGGTGTTGGAGAAGACCCCTGAGAGTCCCTTGGACTGCAAGGAGATCCAACGAGTCCATCCTAAAAGAAATCAGTCCTAGGTGGAGGGACTGATGTNACTATAAAGAAAGCTGAGTGCCAAAGAATTGATGTTTTTGAACTGTGGTGTTGGAGAAGACCCCTGAGAGTCCCTTGGACTGCAAGGAGATCCAACGAGTCCATCCTAAAAGAAATCAGTCCTAGGTGGAGGGACTGATGTTGAAGCTGAAACTCCAGTACGTTTGCCACCTGATGCAGAGAGCTGACTCATTTGAAACGACCCTGATGCTGGGAGAGATTGAGGCAGGAGGAGAAGGGGACGACAGAGGATGAGATGAATGGATGGCATCACTGAGCCAATGGACATGGGTTTGGGTGACTCCGGCAGTTGGTGATGGACAGGGAGGCCTGACGTGCTGCAGTTCATGGGGTTACAAAGGGTCAGACACAACTGAGTGACTGAGCTGAACTGAAAGGAAAGGCCAGTTTTATTAAAAAATAAAAGCATCCTAAGAACAAACAGTGATATATAAATCCTGTAACACATGTTGAATGAGCTACTTTCATCCCAATAATGAATGTCCATTGTGTCTTTTAACCACATTAAAAGCTTAATGAAGAGGATCATCTCAGATGTAGAGAATTCAGTATTCACTCATGACAAAATAAAAATTAGCAATTAAGTATGATAAAAAGCTCACATTCATTTATAATAAAACAAAATTAACTAATTATTGACAAAACAGAAATATATGTAGCGTTACTATAACATGATTTTCTCAGCTATGTAGATGATAACACTCTAATGGCAGAAAGTGAAGAGAAACTAAAGAACCTTTGATGAGGGTGAAAGAAGAGAGTGAAAAAGTTAGTTTGAAAGTCAACATTAAAAGCACTAAGATCAAGGCATCTGGTCACACCATTTCATTGCAAATAGAAGGATAAAACATGGAAAGAATGACAGATTGTATTTTCTTGGGCTTCAAAATCACTGTGAAGTTTGAATCCAGGCATGAAAATAAAAGCTGCTTCTCTTTATAAGGAAAACTATGACAAAACTAGACAGTGTATTGAAAAGCAGAGACATCAACTTGCTGACAATGGTCCAAATAATCAAAACTATGATTTTCCAGTAGTCAGATACATATGTGAGAGTTAGACCATGAAAAAAGGAAATGCCAAAAGATGCTTTTGACTTGTGTTGTTGTAGAAGACTCAAGAGTCTCTCAGACAATAGGAGATCAAATCAGTCAATCCTACAAGAAATCAACCCTGAAGATTCATTGGAGGGACTGATGCTGAAGCTCCAATACTTTGGTCACCTGATGCAAAGAGCTGATCATTGGAAAAGACCTTGGTCCTGGGATAGATTGGAGGCAAATGGTGAAGGGTGTAGCAGAGGACAAGATGGTTAAATAGCATCACTGACTCAATGGATGTGAGTTAGAGAAAACTCCAGGAGATAGTGGAGGACAGAGGAGCTTGGCGTACTGCAGTCCATGGGGTTGCAAAGAATCAGACGGGGCTGAACAACAGCAAATCACCAGCTTGCTTTTCCCATTTAACGTGTCATGCAATCTTTTAAGGTCTTAAGCTTTATATAAAAACATTCAGTTCTGGTTCCTCACCTTGTATGGTCTTGAGTTTCTTATTCTAATATGCGTGACAATTCCTAGACCTCAGACCCTGAGACTCTCATCTAAGTTTGATATTACTCTGGATCACTTTGGTTCCAGCAGTTACTTTAAATTCCTTCTTTATTTTCAAACTGGCAGATTCAATTTCAGCTATTCATTCAACTAAGGACAACATTCAACCTTTCTGTGGATTTGAAGTGGAAGAGTAGAGATTCTCCCATGTCAGTGGTAGCCAGCCATATTGATCTGATGTCTTCTCTGAGAAGTTATCCCTGTTTTTCTAGATGCCCTTCAGTTTTTCACAGGCAAATATGAGTACAAACCTTCTATGTAGCTATACACATTCTCACTACATCCTAATAACTTACAGTATGTATTCTAGTGGTAATATTTTTGGTATACTTAATATCTATTTGTAGCATAGTAAGTTAGGAGACCCTACATGGGTACATACATATGCCAGTGATTTATACCTGCCTAACACTATATTCCTGGAGAAGGAAAATGGCACCCCACTCCAGTACTCTTGCCTGGAGAATCCCATGGAGGGACGAGCCTGGTAGGGTACAATCCATGACGTCGCAAACAGCTGGACACGACTGAGCGACTTCACTGTCACTTAACACTATATTTGTTTTCATTATTACCACTGACATGAGTATAATAAAATAAATAGAAGACCCATGGATATAGGTGCACTGTTTTCTCATCTCTTCATACATTTATTGAATGGCTGTTATGTACAAAGCACTATTTCAGGCATTTTAAATGAATCAGCAAATAAAACAGATCTATTCTTATGATTTATTTTCCTTATGCTAGTGAAAAAATAAAGTTTTCTTGTTTTGGGCAAGTAATATTGGCCAGAAAAAAAGACATCCATGCCAGACTTCAGACCCTTTCTTTCACACACCTGGAGCTTTGCCTATGATACTCCAGTTTGTAGACTCTCCTAGACTGATCTTATCACTGATATTTTTATGTTGATGAATAATGATGAGGTTTACGTGGTCTTGGTGTTTTTACAGCTTGGACAATGGAGTACCTTTGGAACCTTGGAAGTTGCAGCTCATATTGAATCAGAAACAAAGGAGTACTCAGTGGTGACAGAAGAAGACTGTGAAATTCTTAAAATTCCAGCAAATAATTATGCAAAGTTAAAAACGGTATGTTTTTGTTGTTGCTGATGGTGGTGGTGTTCAGTGATTAAGTTGTGTCCAACTCTGTGACTCCATAGAATGCAGCACACTGGCCTTCCCTGTCCTTCACCATCTCCCAGAGTTTGCTCAAACTCATACCAACTGAGTTGGTGATGCCATGCAACCATCTCATCCTCTATCGTCCCTTCTCCTCCTGCCTTCACTCTTTCCCAGCATCAGGGTTTTTTCCAGTGAGTTGACTCTTCACGTCAGGTGGCCAAAGTATTGGAGCTTCAGCTTGAGAATCAGTCCTTCCAATGAATATTCAGAGTTGATTTATTGTAGGATTGACTGGTTTGATCTCCTTGACTCTGAAGAGTCTTTTCCAGCACCACAGTTCAAAAGCATCGATTCTCTGGTGCTTAGTTTTGTTTGTGATCCAACTCTCACATCCACGCACGACTACTGGAAAAACCATTGCTTTGATTATATGGCTCTTTGTCAGCATGGTGATATCTCTGCTTTTTAATACACTCTCTAGGCTTGCCATAGCTTTTCTTCCAAGGAGCAATCATCTTAATTTCATAGCTGCAGTCACCAGTGTGACCATATCTAATCTATATGTTAACACATTATGAGTGTTTTGACTCTCTAGGTGGAAGTTATCCATATCTCTTTTAATATTTTAATTTGTTTTGAATTGGAGACCATAAAAAGAAGATTTGATATATCACTTAAGCCTTTGATGAGTAAAGTGGAAGGGATGGTCTCCATGGATATAATTTATTATACATGTGCATTGGGTGCATTTGGTTCTCCATAAATATAAGATTCATCCATTCACTCTTTGAATTCATTCATTCAGTGACTGTCAACAGTGGCATGTCATCAACTAGGGATACCAGAAAAATCAGACAGATATCTATAAATCTGTATAATCTGCCTCAGGATAAGAAAAAAACAAAAAACAAAACTAGGGATTATTGGCACACTATATCACTGGTATAGCACATGTCAAAATCCCAAATTGCATGAATAGGTGATCACAACTTAACTCTGACCCCCTAATTCCGCTGCATTAGGAAAACTTATTTTCCTCAATTTTAACAATTTGTTCTACTTCATTCAAGTTCAAAATATACCCATCTTCTATTTCTCCTCCCCTGAACGGTAGAGGANGGCACACTATATCACTGGTATAGCACATGTCAAAATCCCAAACTGCATGAATAGGTGATCACAACTTAACTCTGACCCCCTAATTCCGCTGCATTAGGAAAACTTATTTTCCTCAATTTTAACAATTTGTTCTACTTCATTCAAGTTCAAAATATACCCATCTTCTATTTCTCCTCCCCTAAACGGTAGAGGAAGTCTGTATAAATGGTGGATTGAGGGACCACTATGGTTATCCTCTGTCAGAAACTCTTCATAGGATTTAACCCTGGTGTGTGTGCCACAGGCATTGCATAGGCTACAGTGAGATCCTCTTTGGGAAGGAGATGAAGAGACATCCATCTTCAGATTTAGGTCTTTAATAGTTGGGATTTCTTTTGATGCAGTGGTCTCAGCGTTAGTGATACAGAAGACTTTCCCAGGATTCAGTGAAGTGTGAAACTGCTAGTCGCTCAATCATGTTCAACTCTTTGCAACCCCATGGACTGACTGTAGTTCACCAAGCTCCTCTGTCCATGGAATTCTCCAGGCAAAAATACTGGCTGCTGCTGCTGCTAAGTCGNATGCAGTGGTCTCAGCGTTAGTGATACAGAAGACTTTCCCAGGATTCAGTGAAGTGTGAAACTGCTAGTCGCTCAATCATGTTCAACTCTTTGCAACCCCATGGACTGACTGTAGTTCACCAAGCTCCTCTGTCCATGGAATTCTCCAGGCAAAAATACTGGCTGCTGCTGCTGCTAAGTTGCGTCAGTCGTGTCCAACTCTGCGCGACCCCATAGACAGCAGCCCACCAGGTTCCCCCACCCCTGGGTTTATCTAGGCAAGAACACTGGAGTGGGTTGCCATTTCCTTCTCCAGTGCATGAAAGTGAAAAGTCAAAGTGAAGTCGCTCAGTCGTGTCTGACTCTTAGCGACCCCATGGACTGCAGTCTACCAGGCTCCTCCATCCATGGGATTTTCCAGGCAAGAGCACTGGAGTGGGGTGCCATAGCAATTCCCATCTCCAAGGAACCTTTCTGACCGAGAGATCGAAACTGGGTCGTCTGGTAAAGAATTGCAGGCAGATTCTTTACTGTCTGAACCACAAAAGAAGCCCGAGATTCAGCTTCCTTTCAAATCTCTGGTTTCAGAGTGGCTGACCTAAAAAAAAGTTTCACACATTTGGTTTTATTTTCAAAATGTCAGTAAGTATTATTTATTTCAAATAAATGTTGCATCAAATACAACATTTGACTGCAGTCAACTATGATAGAGTTCTTTCAAAAATGCTAAAATATTTATAAGAACTTAAAAATAAATGAAAGGTGGGAAAATAGTAGCCAATATGAAGATTAAAATCTCAATTATATGGTCTTGCTTTTATAAAAATTCAAATATATTCTATTATAGTTTGCATTCATATAACCTTTATTTTTCTTTTTACTGCCATTTGCCTATCTGCTATCTTTTATTTCTCTTTTTTTAATTACTTAATACATAAATTTTGATAGTGACTTTTTGTTTCAGGAAAAGACAAAACTGGAAAATCAACATAAGGTTAAATTAATCCATAAGTGCCCGTATTATGTGGAGTGGCCTACTTTACCCATATATGAACTAGTTACATTCACTAAATGGAAAAAATTTCCCCCAGGTCATGGTGAGCTTAATGCAATTTTTGATTACTTTCTTTACATTATATTATTGAAATTTGTAATTTCTCATAATTTTAATATGTTTATAAATATTATATTAAATATAAATATATCAATATTTTATAATTTAATATTTCATATGCTATTTTGTCACGTGTGTTTCTCTAATATATTTAATGTTAACTTTCAGTTGGACATTTAGATTGTTGCTCTTTTAATTAAAAATCATTCTGTATTGATTCAAAGGGTGATCTCAGAAGTAGAGTTACTTCCACATCCTCTATTTCTCCCTGCAGTCCCTACCCGTCTTGATTTACCCTTGCTGTCAATGTAAGGACCAAAGTATATGCAGTGAGAAATTATAGTCATTGTTTTTGTGTGTGTTATCTTGGAAGAACACATACTTAAGTTGCACATTTGCTTGTCTGAACCCATGCTACACATTATCAGGGAAAATATCATTACACAGAGTAGTTAATATTAAAAGCAGGAGCCACAGTAGTGATGTTGACTATATTTCCAATATTTAGACCTGCAATGACGCATGAACATGTCAGATTGCATATACGCAAAAAATGTAGGTGCACTGAGTTGTTTTTACAATATTTTCATCTATGAGAAGTGTACTAAATAAGAGATGCTGACTGGAATGGGTTGATTTTGGGTCCCACAAAATTCATATGTTGGAGCCCTAATCTCTTGTTGTTATTCAGGCGCTAAGTCATGTCTGACTCTTGCCACTCCTTGCACTGTAGCACACCAGGTTCCTCTGTCCTCTGCTGTCTCCTGGACTTTGCTGCAATTCATGTCCATAGATTCAGTGATACTATCTAACCATCTCATTCTCTGCTGCTCCCTTCTCCTTTTGCTTTCAGTCTTTCCCAGCATCAGGGTCTTTTCCAATGAGTCGGCTTTTCACATCAGATTACCAGAGTATTGGAGCTTCAATAATAATACTTACAGTGAATATTCAGGGTTGATGTCCTTTAGGATCGAAAACTTTGATCTTGCAGCCCAAGGAACTCTCCTAAATCTTCCCCAGTACCAGTTTGAAAGCATCAATTCTTTGGCGCTCAGCTTCTTTATGGCCCAACTCTCACATCTATACATCAGTTCAGTTCAGCTCAGTTCAGTTGCTCAGTCGTGTCCGACTCTGCGGCCCTTTGGAGCCAGGCTTCCCTGTCCATCACCAACTCCCGGAGTTTACCCAAACTCATGTCCATTGAGTACGTGATGCCATCCAACCATCTCATCCTCTGTCATCTATCCATAGCTATTGAAAAAAAATATACCTTTGACTATAAGGACTTTTGTCAGCTAAATGATGTCTGTGCCTTTTAACACACTGTCTAGGTTTGTCATAGCTTTCTTTCAGGGAGCAAGCGTCTTTTAATTTAATAGCCGCAATCACCATCCACAGTGATTTTGGAGCCTAAGAAAATAAAATCTGTCACTCTTTCCCCTTTTCCCCCTTCTATTTGCCATGTAATGATGGGACCCGATGCCATGATCTCAGTTTTTTTAACATTGAGTTTCCAGCTAGCTTTTTCACCCTCCTCTTTCACCCTCATTAAGACGCTCTTTAGTTTCTCTTCATTTTCTGCCTTTATAGTGGTATCGTCTTCATATCTGAGGTTGTTGATACTTCTCCTGGCGATCTTGATTCCAGCTTGTGATTCATCCACCTCTATATACAAGCTAAATAAGCAGGTTGACAATGCACAGTGGCCTTATCATACTCTTTTCCCAGTTTTTGGGAATGTCCCCAAAAGCCAGTCATTTTTCCATGTCTGGTTCTAATTGTTGCTTCTTGACCTGTAGATAGGTTTCTAAGGAGACAAGTAAGGTGGTCTGGTACTCCCTTCTCTTCAAGAATTTTACACAGTTCATAGTGATCCACAAAGTCAAATGCTTTAGCATAGTCAGTGAACTAGATGTTTTTCCAGAATGTCTTTGCTTCATCCATGATCCAGTAACTGATAGCAATTTGGTCTCTGGTTCCTCTGCCTCTTCAAAACCCAGCTTGTACATCTGGAATTTCTCAGTTCATGTACTGCTAAATCCTAGCTTGGGGGATTTTGACGATGACCTTGATAGCATGTGAAATGTGCTCAATTGTATGATAGTGAGAGCATTCTTTGGCTTTGCCTTTCTTTGAGAATGTAATGCAAACTGACCTTTGCCAGTCTTGTGGCCAATACTGAGTTTTACCCAATTTGCTGACATATTGAGTGAAGCACTTTAATGGCATCATCTTTTAGGATTTTTAAACAACTCTGTGAGAATTCCATCACTGCCACTAGTTTTGTTCATAATAATGTTTCCTAAGGCCCACTTGACTTCATATTCTAGAATGTTCAACTCTAGGTGAGTGACTGTACCTTCCTTGTATAGTTCTTCAGTGTATTCTTGCCACCTCTTCTTGATGTCGTCTGCTTTTGTGAAGGGCCTTATTGTTTCTGTCCTTTATGGTGCCCATTCTTGCATGTAATGTTCTCTTGATACCTCTATTTTTTTTTTTTTTTTGGAGAGATTTTAGTCTTTCCCATTCTATTGTTTTCATCCATTTCTTTGTATTGTTCATCTAAAAGGCCTTCTTATCTCTCCTGTGAAACTCTGCATTCAGTTGGGTATATCTTTCCCTTTCTCCCTTGCCTTTCACTTCTCTTCTCTTCTCAGCTATTTATAAAGCCTCCTCAAACAGCCCCCTTGCCTTCTTGCAATTCTTTTTCTTTGGGATGATGTTAGCCACTGTCCCCTGTATATTACTATCCACCATCCATGGTTTTTCAGGCACTCGGTCTACCACATCTAATTCCTTACATCTGTTCATCGCTTCTGCTGAATCATCAAGGGACTTGATTTAGTTTATCCCGGAATTGCCTAGTGGTTTTTCCTACTTTCCTCAGTTTAAGCTTGGATTCGAATATGATGCTACTTGAATGCCTTTCGGATACAATTAAGTCATGAGACTGAAGTCCTTCTCAATGATATTAGTGCCCTGAAAATTAGGAAGAGAAAGAGTTGATCTCTTTTTCTCAGCTATGTGAATATACTGTAAGAAGACAGATATCTGCAAACCAGAAAGAAAGTTGTCATCAGATATTGAATCTGTTGGCATCGATTTGTCCCAGCCTCCTAAGTGCTAGAGCAAATGTTTATTGTTTAAGGCACCCAGCCAGTACTAATTGTTATCACAGGCAAAACTAAGTCACTAATACAAGAGGAACTATGGCAGGTGGGTCAGAGTCTTAGATCTCATTCAGTCAGGAATCAAAGTACTGGAGTTTCAGCTTTAGCATCATTCCTTCCAAAGAAATCCCAGGGCTAATTTCCTTCAGAATGGACTGGTTGGATCTCCTTGCAGTGAGGTTTAGCATAGACCATAAAGATGTTTCAATTCTTAAAAAAAAAAAAAAAAAAGTACATTATACTTCAAACACTGAGTCCCTAATAAATCTGTTCAATTTAGTCTGACTCTGTACACTTTGCTGAATTTGTTCCAAGTTTTTTCTGTGCTTTTTTATATATTATTTATCAGTTTTTGAAATGCAGCGTTTCACCCACATTTAGCCAAATATTTATTTTCGTCTTGCTTATGAAAATTGAATACGATATCTTGCATTTTCTTTCATGAAACATTTCTTTCCTAATGATGTATTCATTTTTTGGCCAAAAGTATATTTAGAAGACAAGTAAAATTTTTTACTGATCTGTAAAAAATTGGACTTTAGCATTTGTAAAGTCAATACGTGTATTGTATAGAATTATTTTTAAATTGAGTGTTTGGATTTACCATAGGGTCTTCCTTTTGTATTAGAAATATCAACTCTTGGCACATACTTCAGTTCCAGGGGTATCTTATATAAGAATATCATAGCCTTACCAATTTATCAGGATCTTAATAGTGCTGAGATGATTTTGAAAGAAGGAAAAAACTGTAATCAAAGAGATTTTTCAACTACATGAACCAAAAGGATATGGGGTTTGGAAAAAGGGAAAAGTCATGTTTGTTTTTTTTTAATTTATTTGATTACTAATGATGAATAATTTGTGTTTCAACATAAAATATTTAATTTTAGCATCAAAAAATTAAGAAGATCCTGACTTGATAAATAGTTTCTTAGACATGCTGGGTTCAAGTTTGTTTTCGGTGGATGTATTTTGCACTAATGGTGGAAACTATTATATTGAAAAATCCATGATTATATTTTGCAAGTCAGCAGTTACACTATTCTTCTTCTGTTCCCAATTGTTGTTTAAATATTTCTTTAACAGTTAAAAAAACATTTTTTCTCTTTAAGGAAGAATAGCAACTTCACTAGATGATTCTCAAAACTTCTTTCAGCTCTGAAATACTATCGTTCTCATAAATAAACATACTGAAGTGAAGAATCAGTTCAGTTCAGTCTCTCAGTCATGTCCAACTCTTTGCGACCCCATGAATCGCAGCACGCCAGGCCTCCCTGTCCATCACCATCTCCCGGAGTTCACTCAGACTCACATCCATCGAGTCCGTGATGCCATCCAGCCATCTCATCCTCGGTCGTCCCCTTCTCCTCCTGCCCCCAATCCCTCCCAGCATCAGAGTCTTTTCCAATGAGTCAACTCTTC
>SJYX01004344.1:53561-86476 GCA_006410675.1 Oreotragus oreotragus
GAGGGATGATGTGGGGTGAAAGGTGGGAGGGGGGTTCACGTTTGGGAGTTCATGTACTCCCGTGGTGGATTCATGTCAATGTATGCCAAAACCAATACAGTACTGTAAAGTAAAATAAAGTAAAAATAAAAATTAAAAAAAATAAAAGGTAAAATATGCAAATATAAAATTGTGAAAAAAATCTAGACTTCACAAACCAAAAATGGAGTTTTAGCCACAACGTTTCTACCTGATATTTCTTTGTGTGTGTGTGTGTATACATGTGTTTATTTTATTTTTTTTTACTTTACAATATTGTATTGGTTTTGCCATACATCAACATGATTCCACCATGGTGTAGACCCCAAATTTTTGACATCTGTCTTTGCAGATGAATTAACTATGGAAAAGTTAACTATCAAAAGTCTTAGCCCCAAGGACACTCTTGAGCATCCCAGAATCAGGTTTATGTCTGAGTGTCAGTGATTGTGCTATGTTTTTCTTTCTCTCTCTCTCTCTCTTTTTTTTTTTTCATTAAGTGGATATTTTGTAAAGTAGCATATTACTTCATTTAATTATTTTAATAGACTTTACTGCTTAAAGAAATTTTAAATTCATGCAAAAACTGAACAGGCAGTACAGAGAATTCCCATATATCACCTGCCCCTGATCTTGAATGCTACCCCTGATTATTAGAACATTCCACCCAAGTGGTTCCTTTCTTATAGTAAATGAATCTATATTGAAACATCATCAACAAAGCCCATAGTTTATCTTTGTGCTAGTTTTTGGTATTAGACATTCTGTAGCTTGGACAAATAGACATATGTCCACCATTTTGATATTGTGCAGAGTACTTAATGCCTTAAAAATTCTCTGTGCTGTACACATTCATCTCTTCAAACCTCTGGCAATCAGTGATCTTATTACTGTTTTCTTCTTATTTTGCCACTTCCATATTGTCACTGAATTGAAATCATACAATAAATATGTAGCTTTTCAGATTGGTTTCTTTCCCTTCAGCATTTAAGTTTCTTCCAAATCTTTTCATGGTTTGTTAGTTAATTTCCTCTTAACACTGGATATATTCCATTGTCTGGATATAACCCAGTGTGTTTAACTGTTCATCTATTGAAAGACATCTTAGTTGCTTTCAGGTTTTGGCATTCTGAATAAAGCTGCTAATAACGTTTGCATGCAGGGTTTTCTGTGAACATAAGTTTTCAACTCCTTTGGGTAAACATTAAGGAATGAAATCATTGGATAATATGATAAAAGTATGTTTTATTTTGTGAGAAACTAAAAAACTGCCTTCCAATGTGGTTGTACTATTTTGTATTTCCACCAGCAATGCGAGTTCCTGTTGCTCCTTGCTGGCATTCACTGCTGTCAGTGTTCTAGATTTTAGCCAAATAGATTTGCATCTATTTAGCCAAATAGATTTGCTTTAATTTTAATTTCTCTGATAATGTATGAGTAGAGTACTTTTTCACGAGCTTTTTGATTGATATATCTTCTTTGGTGAAGAGTCAAATTCTTTGTCCCATTTTTTTAAATTAGATTTTTTTTGTTTTCATATTGTTGAGGTTTAAGAATTCTTTATATATTTTGGATAACAGTGTTTTTCAGATATGTGCCTTGCAAATATTTTCTCCCAAAGTGTTCCTTGTCTTCTCATACTCATAATATAATGTATTTTTGAAGAACAGAAGGCTTTAATTTTAATGAAGACATCACTAGACCCAAGAGACATGGGTTTGATCCCTAGGGTCAGGAAGATCCCCTGGAGTAGGAAATGGCAACCCCCTTCAGTATTCTTGCCTGGAAAATTCCATGGGCAGAGAAGCCTGGAGGGCTATAGTTCATGGAGTTGAAAAGAGTCAGACAAGACTGAGCACATACCCAAGTGAGCAAGTCAAGTTGCTCCAGCACTATTTGTTGAAGAGACTGCTTTTGCTTCATAATATTACCTTTACTCCTTTGTTAAAGATCTGTTGATTGTGTTTGTGGACAACAATTCTGGGTGCTCTATCCTGTTTCACTGATGTATTTGTCTGTCCTTCAGTCAATATCCCTCTGTCTTGTTTACTGTTGCTTTATAGTGTTTTGAACTCCAAGCCAGGCTTCAGCAATAAGTGAATTGTGAACTTCCAGATGTTCAAGCTGGCTTTAGAAAAGGTAGAGGAACCAGATATCAAATCGCCAACATCTGCTGGATCATCAAAAAAGCAAGAGAGTTCCAGAAAAACAACTATTTCTGGTTTAATGATGACTGTACCAAAACCTTCAACTGTGTGGATCACAATAAATTGTGGAAAATTCTGAAAGAGATGGGAATACCAGACCACCTGACCTGNCCCCCACCCTCACCCACTGGTAACCACACATTCATTCTCTAAGTCTGTGAGTCTGTTTCTGTTTTACAAATAAATTCATTTCTGTGATTTTTAAAATATTTTACATATAAGTGATAACATGTGAAAATTAGTCTTTGTCTGACTTACATCATTTAGTATGATAATCTCCAGGTCCATCCACATTTCTGCAAATGGCATTATTTCATATTATCATATTCTTTTTAATGGTGGAGTAATATTCCATTGCTCTTCTTTACCCATTCATATATCAGAGGATATTTAGGATACTTCCGTGTCTTGACTATTGCAAGCAGTGCTTCAGTGAACATTGAGGTGTATGCATATTTTAAAATTATGGTTTTCTCTAAATACATGCCCAGGAGTGGGATTATTGAATCATATGGTTCCTCTCTTTTTAATTTTTTAAGGAATCTCCATATTGTTCTCCATAGTGGCTTACGTTTGGGAGATGGAGCTTATTTTATTTGACACTTTCATTTATAACTGTAACATGTAAGATTTAATATGTGTAATAGAAATGGGCAATGAATTAAGAGTTTAAAAATGTGAATACTAAACCTGGCTCTCATATTTATTACTTATGTGGTCATTGGCAAGTCACTTATGTATTTTGAGTGTGAATTGCCTGTCTCATGTCTCATATCTTTATATCACACAAAATTTATTGTGGAGTCATATGCAATAAAATTGTTTGAAATGTAATTACAGGCTCTGTTAGCCCCAAAGCTTCTGTGCTTTCCACTGGGCTGCAGAGTGTATGTGGATCTTTACCTATGTATAAAGTTAATACTAATGAAGCTATCTAGTGATACATTCACACTCCTTGTTTTACCTAACCAAACTTGGGTTTGATTACCCACGCACAGTATAAAGCCAATCTACTGATACTGGGTTGTGCTGAAGCAAAGTGCAGCATTAATTGCAGGGTACTATGAAGATCATGGCATCCGGTCCCATCACTTCATGGGAAATAGATGGGGAAACAGTGGAAACAGTGTCAGACTTTTTTTTTTTTTTGGGTGGGGGGGACTCCAAAATTACTGCGGATGGTAACTGCAGCCATGAAATTAAAAGACACTTACTCCTTGGAAGAAAAGTTATGACCAACCTAGATAGCATATTCAAAAGCAGAGACATTGCTTTGCTGACTAAAGTCCGTCTAGTCAAAGCTATGGTTTTTCCTGTGGTCATGTATGGATGTGAGTGTTGGACTGTGAAGAAGGCTGAGTGCCGAAGAATTGATACTTTTGAACTGTGGTGTTGGAGAAGACCCTTGAGAGTCCCTTGGACTGCAAGGAGATCCAACCAGTCCATTCTGAAGGAGATCAGCCCTGGGATTTCTTTGGAGGGAATGATGCTGAAGCTGAANAGACACTTACTCCTAGGAAGGAAAGTTATGAACAACCTAGATAGCATGTTAAAAAGCAGAGACATTACTTTGTCAACAAAGGTCTGTCTACTTAAGGCTATGGTTTTTCCTGTGGTCATGTATGGATGTGAGAGTTGGACTGTGAAGAAAGTTGAATGCCGAAGAATTTATGCTTTTGAACTGTGATGCTGGAAAAGACACTTGAGAGTTCCTTGGACTGCAAGGAGATCCAACCAGTCCATCCTAAAGGAGACCAGTCCTGGGTATTCTTTGGAAGTAATGATGCTAAAGCTGAAACTCCAATTCTTTGGCCACCTCATGTGAAGAGTTGACTCATTGGAAAAGACTTTGATGCTGGGAGGGATTGGGGGCAGGAGAAGAAGGGGACGACATAGGATGAGATGGCTGGATGGCATCACCAGGTCGATGCACACGAGTTTGGGTGAACCCCGGGAGTTGGTGATGGAAAGGGAGGCTTGGCGTGCTGAGATTCATAGGGTCACAAAGAGTCGGACATGACTGAGTGACTAAACTGAACTAAACTGAACTTAGATGGTGGCTGTCCTTCAACTTTGTTCACCTTCAGTATTGTGGGGACTCCTTTGAATCTTTTGCCTCTCCACATAAACTTTAGAATCAGTTAATCAAACACACACACACACAAAGGAGTTTAATTTGGATTGCATCATATCTATAGATCAAGTTGAGAAGAAATGACATTTGATGATAATATATTCCTGTCCTAAGCATGAATTACCTCTCCTTTAATTGAGATTTTTAATTTCTTTCATCAGAGTTTTATAGCTTTCCTTGTATAGATCTTGCACATATTTAGTAGATTTATACCCAAGTATTTTGTTTTGGGAACAATGTCAGACTTTATTTTGGGGGGCTCCAAAATCACGGCAGATTGTGATTACAGCCATGAAATTAAAAGACACTTAGTCCTTGGAAGAAAAGTTATGAGCAACCTAGATATCATATTCAAAAGCAGAGACATTACTTTGCCAACAAACGTCCGTCTGGTCAAGGCTATGCTTTTCCCTGTGGTCATGTATGGATGTGAGAGTTGGACTGTGAAGAAGGCTGAGTGCCAAAGAATTGATGCTTTTGAACTGTGGTGTGGGAGAAGACTCTTGAGAGTCCCTTGGACTGCAAGGAGATCCAACCAGTCCATTCTGAAGGAGATCAACCCTGGGATTTCTTTGGAAGGAATGATGCTAAAGTTGAAACTCCAGTACTTTGGCCACCTCATGCGAAGAGTTGACTCATTGGAAAAGACTCTGATGCTGGGAGGGATTGGGGCAGGAGGAGAAGGGGATGACAGAGGATGAGATGGCTGGATGGCATCACTGACTTGATGGACGTGAGTCTGAGTGAACTCCGGGAGTTGGTGATGGACAGGGAGGCCTGGTGTGCTGTGATTCATGGGGTTGCAAAGAGTCGGACATGACTGAGTGAGTGAACTGAACTGATTTTGTTTTGGGGAATCCTAAGGTAAATAGTATTTCATTTTAAGTTTCAAATTCCACATGTTTGTTGTTAGTTGATACAAGTAGTTTAGGCTTTATGAATTTTTTATATTAATTTTTCTGTTTTCAATTTTCTTGATTTCTGCTCCAATATTTATTACTTTATTCCTTTTTCTTCATTTATATTTCATTTACTCCTCCTTTTCTAATTTTCTAAGTTGATGTTTAGGTTTTTTTTGGTAAGCTACTTCTTTTCTAATTAATGAATTCAATGCTATAAATTTCCCTCCAAACACTGCTCTCACTGCATCCCATAATTTTGATGAATTTTTGATAAATTGTGTTTTCATTACCTTTAACTCAAAATATTATTAGATTCCTCTTGAGATTTCTTCCTTGACTCATGTATATTATTTGGAAATGTGTTGTTCAGTTTCCACATATTTTGAAATTTTCCAATTTTCTTTCTGCTATTGATTTCTAGTGAATTCCATTCTGGTCTAAGAGCACACACTGTATGATTTTTATCCTTTTAAAGTTAAGTCATGTTTTATGGCCCAAAATGTGTTGTCTATTGGTGAATGTTCCACGTGACCTTGAGAGATGACTATTCTGGTGTTGTTGTACAGAGAGGCTCTATTCAGTTGACTAGTGGTGATATTGAATCCAACTAATTCCTGCTGGATCTTTCTCTTTCTGAGAGAGAGGAGTTGAATTCTCTAAACTTAATAATGGATCTATCTGCTTATCCTTGAGCTTCTATCACTTTTGCTTCACATATTTTGGTGCTCCGTTTTTAGCGCATACATGTTAAGTATCATTATGTTTTCTTGGACAACTGACTTCTTTATCATCATGTAATGCCCCTGTTCATCTCATAAAATTCCTTACTTTGGAGTTTGTTCTGTCTGAAATTAACATAGCTATTTGTGCTTTCATTTGGTGAGTACTAGTATGCGGTATTTATCTCCATAAAGTTATTTCTAATTTATATATGTCTTTATATTTAAAGTGGGTTTCTTGTAGACAACCTATCATTTTTTTTTCTTTTTATCCACTCTGATAATCTTTGTCTTTTAATTGGTACATTTAAACCATTGGTATACAGAGTTATTATTGATATAATTTTATAATATTCATCATATTTGTAACTGTTGTCTATTTGCTACCACTGTTCTTTGTTTCCGTTTTGGCTTCTACTCATTTTCTGCCTTTTGTGATTTTAATTATTTCATATGATTTCATTTTCTCTCCTTTCTTAACATGTCAGTTTTACTGTTTTCAGTATAAACATTTTTACTGTTTCTTATGGTTGTCCTGGAGTTTACAATATACACTTATAACTAATCCAGGCCCACTTTCAAATAATGCATCAATTCACAGTAGTGTGAATACCTTGTACTGGGTTGGCTAAAAGGTTTTTTTTTTTTTTCCTTAATTGAATCTAAGTAGTGCTCAGTTGTCTTTAACTTCATTTGAAACAGTTTTGTTAGATTGTATTGTGATAGCTGTCACATAAGCATCATTTTTTTAAAAAATTACCAAAATTGATGAGTTTTTGTGTAGCCACTTTAATATTGAATATGTAAGGGAAAAAGCAACATCTTTCAGCATTTATGCTTTATTATCTTAATAAATATAAAAATGAAGCTGAAATGCAAACAGAAAAGATTTATGCAGTGTATTGAAAAGGTGCTGTGACTGATCAAACATGTCAAAAGTGGTTTGCAAAGCTATGTGCTGGAGATTTCTCACTGAATGATGTTCCATGATTGGGCAGGCCAGTTGAAGTTGACAGCAAACAAACTGAGACATTAATTGAGAACAATCAACATTATCCCATTACCCTATGCAGGAGATAGCTGACATACTCAAAATATCCAAATCAAGCACTGAAATTCATTTGCACCAGCTTAGTTATATTCATTGCCTTGATGTTTGGGTTCCATGTAAGTTAAGAAAAAAAATATATATATATATATATATTTATATATATATAAACCTTCATGACCATATTTCTGCATGCAATTCTCTACCTAAGCATAATGAAAATGTTTTATTTTTAAAATAAATCGTGACAGGTGATGAAAATGGATACAGTGCAATCATGTGGAATGGAAGAGATCATGGAGCAAGGGAAATGAACCAGCACCAGGCATACCAAAGGCCAGTCTTCATCCAAAGAGAGTGCTGTGGTGTACATGGCAGGATTGGAAGGGAATTCTCTATTATGAGAACTGTTAGGTAGGTAGAATAGGGAAAAGGAGTCCAAAATGGTGGTGGCTAAAAGACAAGGAAGGGAAAAGCACGCGAAAATAGAACAAAAGAAGGTCTGAGGACCAGAGTGAAGACAAGCAGAACAAGCAGCACTCCTGGCTAAGCCCAATTTGCGCAGGGCAGGCCCAGGGGGAGGAAGAAAACATATGAAAGGAGGAGCCAAAGCGCTCTCTCTCGCTCTTTCTCTCCCGCGTGTGCTCGCTTTCTCTCTCTCTGCCTCCCCGATGCGCTCCTCCACTCTCTTCTCTTCAAGTCTTTGGGTTGGCATGCCCTCACGATCGAGGGTGGATTCTCCTATCTTCTAAATAAATAGAGCTGTGACACTGATTTGCCTAAGAGCTATAACACAGTTTGTCCAAGACCTGAGAGCTGTGACGCGCCAAGGGCGTTAATGTCCATCGATCCAAATCTTTGTTGTGATGAGACAAAGCACCGAGGAACATACACTCACGTGACANGATGTAAAAGATTTACAGAACTGGAGTTTTAGAATTACTGATAGTAAAGATGAACTATATGTCTGCTTTTGTTAAAAAAAGATTTTTTTAATAATTATAATGGCTACTTCCTAAAAAGTGACTCTAGCTAAGAAGGTAAATCATGGAATTATAAGTTTGTTTCCCTGTCTCCTACATTTCAATGTCCTAAATTTCTCTGGAATTACACATTTATAGATGAGTGAAAATGTATGTGCTGTCTCTTATACACATCTTTGTATTTATTTATTTATTTTTTTGTATTTGTTAGATTGTATTGTGATAGCTGTCACATAAGCATCATTTTTTAAAAAAATTACCAAAATTGATGAGTTTTTGTGTAGCCACTTTAATATTGAATATGTAAGGGAAAAAGCAACATCTTTCAGCATTTATGCTTTATTATCTTAATAAATATAAAAATGAAGCTGAAATGCAAACAGAAAAGATTTATGCAGTGTATTGAAAAGGTGCTGTGACTGATCAAACATGTCAAAAGTGGTTTGCAAAGCTATGTGCTGGAGATTTCTCACTGAATGATGTTCCATGATTGGGCAGGCCAGTTGAAGTTGACAGCAAACAAACTGAGACATTAATTGAGAACAATCAACATTATCCCATTACCCTATGCAGGAGATAGCTGACATACTCAAAATATCCAAATCAAGCACTGAAATTCATTTGCACCAGCTTAGTTATATTCATTGCCTTGATGTTTGGGTTCCATGTAAGTTAAGCAAAAAAAAAATATATATATATATATAAACCTTCATGACCATATTTCTGCATGCAATTCTCTACCTAAGCATAATGAAAATGTTTTATTTTTAAAATAAATCGTGACAGGTGATGAAAATGGATACAGTGCAATCATGTGGAATGGAAGAGATCATGGAGCAAGGGAAATGAACCAGCACCAGGCATACCAAAGGCCAGTCTTCATCCAAAGAGAGTGCTGTGGTGTACATGGCAGGATTGGAAGGGAATTCTCTATTATGAGAACTGTTAGGTAGGTAGAATAGGGAAAAGGAGTCCAAAATGGTGGTGGCTAAAAGACAAGGAAGGGAAAAGCACGCGAAAATAGAACAAAAGAAGGTCTGAGGACCAGAGTGAAGACAAGCAGAACAAGCAGCACTCCTGGCTAAGCCCAATTTGCGCAGGGCAGGCCCAGGGGGAGGAAGAAAACATATGAAAGGAGGAGCCAAAGCGCTCTCTCTCGCTCTTTCTCTCCCGCGTGTGCTCGCTTTCTCTCTCTCTGCCTCCCCGATGCGCTCCTCCACTCTCTTCTCTTCAAGTCTTTGGGTTGGCATGCCCTCACGATCGAGGGTGGATTCTCCTATCTTCTAAATAAATAGAGCTGTGACACTGATTTGCCTAAGAGCTATAACACAGTTTGTCCAAGACCTGAGAGCTGTGACGCGCCAAGGGCGTTAATGTCCATCGATCCAAATCTTTGTTGTGATGAGACAAAGCACCGAGGAACATACACTCACGTGACAAGAACTACCAAGCTTCCCTGGCAGCTCTTTTGGTAAAGAGTCTACCCACAGTGCAGGGGACCCTGTTTTGCTTCCTGGGTCAGGAAGATCCCCTGGAGAACGGGTAGGCTACCCACCACAGTGTTCTTGGGCTTCCCTCATGGCTCAGCTGGTAAAGAATCCTCCTGCAATGAGGGAGACCTGGATTCAATCCCTGGTCTTGAGAAGATCCCCTGGAGAAGCTATTCACTCCAGTGTTCTGGCCTGGAGAACTCCATGGGCTGTAAAGTCCTTGGGGTCACAAAGGGGCAGACACAGCTGAGTGACTTTCACTTTTACTTTCTCTATGATGAGCTCCTTCTGGAAAACTAATTAGTTCCAAAAAGTAGTGATCCTTATGAGAACAACTGAAAGCAACACTTGATGAAAAGTGTCCAAAATTAGTCAACAGAAATGCATAATCTTTCAATAGGAGAATGCAAAACTGCATGATTTTTGATGACCAGGCAAAACTGTTACAACTTGACTGGGAAGTTCTGATGTATTCTCTGTATCCACCAGAAATTGCACCTTCAGATTTATGTATATTTCAGTCTTTATAAAAATCTCTTAATGGAAAAATTTTAAATTTTCTGGAAGACTGTTAAAGGCATCTGGGTCATTTCCTTTCTCCAAAAGATAAAAAGTTTGCGGAAGATGAAATTATGAAGTTTCTTGAAAAATGGCAGAAGATAGTGGAACAGAATGGTGAATACATTGTTCAGTAATGTTCTTGCTGGAAATGAAAAATATGTATCTTTATTTAAAAACCAAAGGAACTCTGACCAATTCAATAGTAACAAAATAATCCTTCCTCTCACCTCTTCTATCATTGCCATCATTAATTTTACTCATATACAACATAGTTAAGCAGATATATATTTATAAGCATACATATTCAAATATAGTATTTCTATTGTTGTTTTGAACAAAGTGTTATCTGTTAAATAAACTAAAAAGTTTTTATTTTACTTTAATTTTCATCTTTCCCTGATAATTTCCCTTTCTTTATGTAGAGCAGAGTTTTTGGCCTACATCATTATATTTCCCTCTAAAGAATTTAATATTTGTTACAAGACATTTCTAGGTCTTCAATTTTTATTTGTATGAGAAAGTCTTTATTTCTCCAACTACTTTTGAAGGATAATTTTGCAGAGTCCAGAATTTTCCACTGATAGNATGTAGAGCAGAGTTTTTGGCCTACATCATTATATTTCCCTCTAAAGAATTTAATATTTGTTACAAGACATTTCTAGGTCTTCAATTTTTATTTGTATGAGAAAGTCTTTATTTCTCCAACTACTTTTGAAGGATAATTTTGCAGAGTCCAGAATTTTCCACTGATAGATATTTTTTTTCTCTTAATATTGTCAGTATTTTACTCCTCTCTCTTCTTGTCTTCATGGTTTCTGAGGAGTTGGTTGTAATTTTTGTCTTTGATCTTCCATATGTAAGATATATTCCCCCCCACCCCGGCTTCTTTCAGGACTTTTCTTATCTCTGATTTTCTATATATTGTAAATAAAATGCTGAGATGTAGTTGTCTGAGTTTCTGTTCATATATATATATTTTTTTTTAATAGGGGAAGGCACTTATGCTGTATATATCCTGCTTGATATTCTCTGAGCTACTGAATGAGCATATGGTTTGGTGTCTGTTACTATTTTTGAGAAATTCTCAGTCATTATTAGTTCAAATATGTCTCCCTTCCTTTCTCTCTTCTTCTAACAGTCTCATTAGGTATGTTATACCTTTTGTAGTTGTCCCACAATTCTTGACTATGCTTTCTTTTTATCTTTTTGCCTCTCACTTTTTGATGTTTCAATTAGATATCCTCAAGTTCAGAGAGTATTCCTCAGCTGTGTGCAGTCTGCTGATAACCCTTTCATAGACATTGTTTCTTTTATTATGTTGCTTTGTACTTCCAGTATTTATTTTTGATCTTTCATAGAACTTCCATCTCTGTTTCCTAGGTCCATTTGTTCTTGCTTGTCATCTACTTTATTCTTTAGAACCCTTAGCATACCTGGTTTGATAATTCCAGCATCTCTGACATGTCTTACTTACTCTGTCTTTTCTATTTGTGATTTTTGTTTTGTAGTATTTAAATTTTTTTCTTCATATCTAGGTATCAATTTGTTATAATAGGTTTTAGTTATAAGGTTGTAAGGTGTAGAGGGAGGAGGTCTCCACCTTATCATGAGACTTGGACTCTAAAGGCGAACTTCACACATAATTCAGTCTTCTCCCATTCCTATTAGAGAGGAAAAGTGAGTCAGAGTTGACTGGAATTAGGTATTTCCCTTAAATTCAGTTAACCTTTGATAAAAACCCTGTTAGGTTCGATTTGACCCATGCAGGCCTCAATAAGAACAGAGTATGTGGTCCTATTTCATGTCAGACTATAAGAGTGCTGGCAGAGAACCAGGAGGTAAAACTCATAAAAGCATGTGGATTCTCTGTTGCTTGGATCCCCTGGGGTTTTAAAATCTCACATTTATCTACAATTGAGAGCCTTCTGCAATTCATTAATTACAGTGCTGTTCTTTCTACTTCAATCCTGGTTCTTATGGAGGTTTCTACTCTTAGTAAGTTGTGATTCTCTGTATTTATTTGTTAATATCTTCAATTCTGTGAGTGGCATTTTGACCTATCATCTCATTTCTCTTATGATTTAAGAATTCTTTAATTTTTTTCAGTTTTCTACTTGTTAGGATGCAGTGGTATCTCCCAAGCTCCTTACATGCTGGATTGGAAAAATCCTTTTTATTTTTCTTTTGCTATACTTGTTACTTCTTCAATGTGTGTTCTAGGGCAACTGTACACATTTCAATTTATCGAAACCTGCTTCAAATTGACTAACTTATTTCCAGTTCAATATAAAAATACTACAATGTATAGCTCTTTTTCCTCTTTCCCTTTTGTGCACTGTTATTGCTGTACATATTTCATTCAAATATATTACAAACTGAACTAAAATTATCAGTATTATTTTATGTAGTCATGTTTTTTAAAGAAACAGAAAAAGAGGTGGAAATTATGTTTACAGTGTTTGCTGTTTGATAACCCCTGTCTTAACACTAATCGTGCCATGTCACAATTAATGGTTTAAGAATCAGTTTTCTTAATAGGCTCTGGAATGGGTCCATCTTATTTTCCATATCCAAAAAGTGCTTAGAATTTGTAGGTCCTTGAAATATATGTTGAAAGAAAAAAAAAGAACAAATGTTTTGATGGTGGTGTGTGCGTTAGGCCCTAGTTAGCACATATTTCTTCCAGAAGTAATTAATTTAACTCTTTACTGGTCAGTATAGATGGATTGTTGTTGGTGGTAGCTTAGTCTCTAAGTTGTGGCCAACTCTTTGTGACCGCATGGACTGTAGCCCATGAAACTCCTCTGTCCATGGGATTTCCCAGGCACGAATACCAACGTGTCCTCCGTTTCCTTCTCCTGGGATAGATGTGTTGCATTAACACTAAGCATAAATTTTCTTTGAGAAAAATGCTATTTGTTGATTTAATCTTAATATACTTACATATAGTATGGACCATAAAGAAGGCAGAGCGCCAAAGAATTGATGCTTTCGAACTGTGGTGTTGGAGAAGACTCTTGAGAGTCCCTTGGACTGCAAGAAAATCCAACCAGTCAATCTTAAAGGAAATCAACCCTGAATACTCATTGGAAGGACTGATGCAGAAGCTGAGACTCCAATACTCTGGCCACTTGATGTGAACAGCTGACTCACTAGAAAAGACCCTGATGCAGGGGAAGATTGAAGGCAGGAGGAGAAGAGGGTGACAGAAGATGAGATGGTTGGATGGCATCACTGATCCAATGGACATGAACTTGGGCAAATTCTAGAAGATGATGAGGACAGGGAAACCTAGCATGCTGCAGTCCAGGGGGTCTTGAAGAGTCAAGACTGAACAACAGCAACATACTTAAACATATTTTGTTGTCAAATTTTAATTAAAACAAACTTTTTGTTTTAATATCACTGGATAAAAGTGATATATATATATATCATTGCATTCAGTCAACCACCAAGAATTCTGGCAGGCTACAACATTTTCAATTCATATTCAGTTAAAATAGAAGCCAGTTTAAATTTGATATACTGTTAATGAGACAGACATTAGCATGGTATTAAGAACACCACCAGGTAAAGGCAGTTTGAAATTCTGTTCTCTTCAAGAAATCACCTGGGGCAAAACATTTTGAAATCTATAAAACTAATAATTTTTGTTGCTAGCCATCATGTGCATATGTCACTATATATGCAGTCAACTTCTATAATGTAAGGGAATGGAAGTGGAATAATGTCTGATAAATATACATATCATCTCCTTCCTTTTTAGATCTGTCATAATGCACATTGTTATAAATATTCTCATGAGAAGTAACTTTTGCTTATGATGGACTCTGCACATTGTATTCATCAGTGTCTCGTCTATACACTTCTAACCTGTCTTAGTCTACTGTGAAGGCTAGAAAAACTAAAGACTGCTTCTCCTATATCCACTGTAAGTGCTTTAATTTTGATTATGGCCTGAGTGCTGCCTTGCAGATACGTTTACACAAAGTTTGGAAGAAGTCAGGGAGCAGCTCTTCTTCTGAGCCTATGATGTTTCTGATCTGATTCCTAGCATTACTACAGGTCATTGGAAAGATAGAGGTCTCCTCTAAGAGCTTCATACTGTGGGGGGACATTTTCACTGTCTAACTTTTTGTCCTCTTCTTTACCTAGCTGCACTGGGTTTTACTTGTGGCATGTGGGATCTAGTTCCCTGACCAAGAATTGAACCTGGGCCCCTGCACTGAGAGCTCACGATCTTAGCCACTGGACTACCAGGGAAGTTCCCAATCAAGAGTTTTGAAACAAGATTCCATGGCCCTCTGACAGTTTTTTTTTTTTTTTTTTTCATCTTCTAATAAACTGGTTTCTATTGAAATTTAGATAAAAAGAGCCTATTGTTTGTATTCAGAAACCAAGATTAGTACCCTGGCTGCTTGTTGTATCAAAGATGATTTCTTTTGTAAATAAGTACTTTTTCATAATTTCTTCATTTGACTTTTAGTCAAGTAACATTTTTACTAAACATTTATAATGTGGAAAACATGCTAGCTGCTTTGGGGAGATTAAAAGAAGTGCCTTTAAAGTCAAATGAAATCAAGTATTTGAGTAGCTATCATGTAAAGTTTGGGCTTCAAAAGTGGTTCAGTGGGTAGAGAATCTGCCTGCAATGCAGGAGACATGGGAGATGCAGGTTTGACTCTTCCTGGGTCAGGAAGATCCCAACCCCCCTCCAGTATTCTTGCCTGGAGGATCCCATGGAGAGATGAGCCTCGTGGGCTACAGTCCATAGGGTTGCAAAGAGCAGGACACCACCGAAGTGACTGAACATGCACACGCGTAAGGTTTGGTTCTGATCTCAAAGAATTAACGATTACAAAAATATGTAAGATTGAGAGGGAGAATGTTTTGAACATGATTGGACAGTGCCTGAGAGCGATAATTGTAGGCAGGAAAAATATGAATCAATACATGGCTGCAGATCTTAAATCAAAACAATGCACCTTTCAAGTGCATCTTTAAAGAGTGCCTCATTCAGGTCAGCGATTATTCACCAACACTCGGAGCTCAGTCAATACCACAGTGATCTGAAGCATTTTAACTGCCAGATTTACGTGCATGTGCCTTATTTTACAGCAAGTGTCTTATCATTAAATATTTTCAATAGTAGAAGAGGCTTGAAGAAGGAAAAGTTTTAGAGGAATGAATTAGTCAGAGATATATGAGTGATGAGAGGCACTAGAAAACCAGGAAAACAGATAATCATCTATTTTGGTAGTTGTTTAGTCGCTAAGTTGTGTCTGACTCTGCGACCCCATGGACTGTAGCCTGCCAGGCTCCTCTATCCATGGATTTCCCAGGCAAGAATACTGGAGTGGGTTACCACTTCCTTCTCCAGGGAATCTTCCCAACCCAAGGGTCGAACCCTCGTCTCCTCCACTGCAGGCACACTCTTAACCACTGAGTCACCAGGGAAGCCCATTTTGATAGTGCAGAAGGGGGAGGAAAAAATGCTAATAATGGAAGGAGTACATTTTCAGTACGCCCTTGCACTGTTAGCAGCCTACACTACATTTTGGTTTTGTCTTGCTTTTTAAAAATATCAACCAGAATACATTTTTGCTGTGTAGATATGTGTAGATCTTGGATTTCAGCCTAAACTCTTACTCTAGTCACCAACCAGGTTTCCCAAGCATGGTTTTAAATGAATCTGTGCTCTCCCTCAATACCTCAGAGTTAAAACAGTTTTTCTAGTATTTCCCAAAGGTAATTAAATACAGACTACCCCATCCCCACTCTCAAGACATTTGTGAATGTAAACAAGTATTTTATGTTCATGGAACAGATGCTATTTTTTCTACTCGGAACCCAAAGCAAGCAGAACTTTCTCAATGACTTGCTACATCTATGGACAGATAATTGTAACATGCCTTCATTGAAAAACTCTGTATTATGTAGATTTTTTTTTTTTAAACTTCTTACCTTGTACAAGCACACCTAGTTCCTCTCCTCTCAGTTTGGTCATTAAAGCCCAAGCTATTTGGTTGTTGCATTCTGCCAATGTTCCCAAAGCTGCTGAAAGACCTACCACTTGATTTTTAACCTTATTATTATTACTAATTTATATTTTGACTAAAGGATTTATAATGCTATAGACCATCTAAAGATATAATTTCAGAATATGTGTATTTTTGTTATTCTAGCTTATACATTTATTTCTCAAGGTCACTTAAGTATAATCCAAAATTTCTACATGGAAATTTCTTTTTGTTATAATTTCTTTCACATTTCGGGAAACCTGAACGCACGCACCTAATGAGTAGGTGCCTTGAGAGCTGACTGAAAAAAAAATCATTTTGAAATATCATGTTCTCTTATTCTATGAAACAAGGAACCATTGCTCAATCAGATTGTGACGTGCGACAAAAAGTGGGTTTTATACGGCAACTAGAGATGACCAGTTCAGTGGATAGACTGAGAAAATGTTCCAAAGCACTTTCCCAAAGCCAAACTTGCACCATAAAAAGGATCACGGTCACTGTTTCGTGGTCTGCTGCTGGTCTGATCCACTACCGCTTTTTACATCCCAGCAACACCGTACATCTGAGAAGTATGCTCAGCACATTCATGAGATGCACTGAAGATTGTAGTGTCTGCAGCCAGCACTGGTCAACAGAAAAAGCCTCGTTCTTCTCCACTGCGACAATGCCAAACCACACATAGCACAACCAACGTTTCAAACATTAAACAAATTGGGCTATGAAATTTTGCCTCATTTGCTATATTAACTTGAACTCTCATCAACCAACCACCATTTCCTCAAGCATCTCGAAAACTTCATAGGGAAAACGCTTCCACAACCAGCAGGAAGCAGAAAATGCTTTCCAAGAGTTCAATGAATCCTGAAGCAGGGATTTTTTTGCTACAGGAATAATCAAACACTTTTCATGGGCAAAATTGTGTTGATTGAAATGGCTCCCATTTTGATTAATAAAGATGTATTTGATTAAATAATCAACAATTGAATCATTTAAATAATGATTTAAAATTCAGAGTCCAAAATTATAGTTACTTTTGCCCCAACCTAATAGATGCTGTAATAATTTACCCTAGAAATATTATAGATTGCATGTCATTAAATATAATTTTTATTAATATTTTCATTGTGACTTTTTAATTTCATAATGATATGCCTATATGAATCTAAATGTATGTAGATAATATTTTTAAAGATAAACTTTATTAGAATCTGAATACAGTATTTTGAACATTTTGTCAATAGAAAATAAGACACACTGCTATGAAAATCCAAATATATTTGTTGTTTGAAAAAAAGTCACATTGGAGAAGTTCTTATTTAGGTAACATAACACATTCTTAAAAATTGCACACATATTGAACAAGTTGGTAAATATAAATTTAACAATGCAATTAGATTATTTCTTTGACAGGCATAGCAATGAGTCTCTAAAGATATATTCATTTCCTAATCCTGAAACCTGTGAGTATTACACATACCTACAACTACCAGCTAAGAAAGGAAAGGAATGCATTTTCCTCGGAGGGAACCTCCAGAGGGAGCTCAGTCATGTCCACACCTTGATATCAGACATCTGACCTCCAGAACGACCAGTGAATACAATTTTTACTGTCTCAGTCCACCTAGTTTGTGACCATTTATTACAGCAGTCTCAGGAAACTAGTACAACTCTATACTACAAGACCATTGATTTTGTTCTTAATTGATTTTGCAATTTGACAAAGGTTTATTAATATCCATGGGATACATCCAAACAAAAGTTGTAGGAATTATGTAGCTTACTCAGAATTAATTAAGTTTTAGTAAGACAAAGTTGAATAATAAGTTAAACACTTATGTAAAGTAAAAAAAAAAAATACTGTTGCTTTAAATAATTATCCAACTACTAGATAGTCAACCACTTATCTAATTAACCAAATCCTTAGAAATATATAGGACACTACTGAACATCATTTAATAATAAAATGTTCACCTATTCCAATTTCCTGTGAGTAAATAGAAGTCTTCATGAACAACCAAGGCAATGTTGGAGATCTTTATGAAATACCTTCGTTGTTGGTGGCGATTAGTCAATAAGTCGAGTTTGACTCTTGTGACCCCATGGACTGAATACCATCAGACTCCTCTGTCCCTAGGATTTTCCAGGGAAGAATACTGGAGTGGGGAGCCATTTTCTTCACTAGGAGATCTTCCCAGCCCAGGGATTAAATTCACATCTCCTGCACTGGACACGACTGAAGTGACTCAGCAGCAGCAGCAGCACTGGAAGGTGAATTTCAGGGAAGCCCCCATGGAATACTTTACTTTTTTCCACTTTCCATATATGACTTTTTACCTTGTCATTGCAAAAATTATAGTCTTTCCTATGAATGAAAATTAACATTTAGCATTCTATCTTTTGACATCCAGAAGCAAAGTTGCATTTTGCTCCACACACACACACAAATCTAACTCCATTTACTCACATTTTAAGAAAATCAAATATATGAAAATAAATTTTATTTTCTCTAAACAAACTAAATATGTGGATACTTCAGTGTATAAAAATGCTCAATGATGAATACTTTTTGTTTTAATCAGTATGACTTCTAAATTTTCAAAACAGAATTTCTTTAATGCTAACTCTTGGACTGCATAACAGTATCAATTGCTCGTTTCAATTTTTCAGTATATCAAAAATGTTCTATAATAACTATTATTTTATAAATAAATAAATAGGCATAATTATAATTTGGTGTTAGACCCTCAAAGAAATCTAATGATTAAAGAACAATCTCTATTGAATGCTGTGATGCAATCTCACCAACAACGAAGGTATTTCATAAAGATCTCTAACATTGCCTTCAATCTCCCACCTGTGGAACTGCATTAATATAAGTTCTTGCCAGTTTTCATCATGTTTGANAAATAAATAGGCATAATTATAATTTGGTGTTAGACCCTCAAAGAAATCTAATGATTAAAGAACAATCTCTATTGAATGCTGTGATGCAATCTCACCAACAACGAAGGTATTTCATAAAGATCTCTAACATTGCCTTCAATCTCCCACCTGTGGAACTGCATTAATATAAGTTCTTGCCAGTTTTCATCATGTTTGAAATTATAAACTTTTTGCAATGGCTTCTTTTTGGAAGATACTTTTATATTTGGAAAGATTTTATGAACAAAGGTAAGACATCAGAGTTATGGAAGTAGGCAATTAGATATATAGTGTATGTGTTATGAATTTTAAGGGACAAGGGAAGTGATAATAAAAATAAATTTGCTTTATTTACCTTGAATTCTAAGGCCTAACCCATTACTGTATGAAATCAAACCAGAATTATACTGTAGATCTGTCCAGGAAAAGAACATGGATTAGACCAAAATGCTCCTTTTCTGTATGATGAGATCTTGAGTATGTCTAAAGAGATGAAATAAAGAAGTAAGAGTGATTCTATTGAAGCAGAAATTAGAGGAAGAGTCTGTATAGTTTGGCAAGACTGTAATTACCTATGATGATCTTTTCCACTGTACCCCTGATGGCTATATAAAGGGAAATAAGTTTTTTAAAAAATACATGAAACTGAACATATAATTCACAAAGTATTATAATGTAATAATATATGATTTTGCAGAAGTATGCATCTTAGAACAAAGCTGTCCAACTGTAATAGAATAGAAGGCAAATGAACATTTTAAAATTTTTAGCAGTGACATTTAAGAAAGTAAAAAGAAACAAATTAAATTTAATTTAATATAGTGTCAGTTCAGTTCAGTTCAGTCGCTCAGTCGTGTCCGACTCTTTGCGACCCCATGAATTGCAGCACGCCAGGCCTCCCTATCCATCACCATCTCCCGGAGTTCACTCAGACTCACGTCCATCGAGTCCATGATGCCATCCAGCCATCTCATCCTCGGTCGTCCCCTTCTCCTCCCGCCCCCAATCCCTCCCAGCATCAGAGTCTTTTCCAATGAGTCAACTCTTCGCATGAGGTGGCCAAGATACTGGAGTTTCAGCTTTAGCATCATTCCTTCCAAAGAAATCCCAGGGTTGATCTCCTTCAGAATGGACTGGTTGGATCTCCTTGCAGTCCAAGGGACTCTCAAGAGTCTTCTCCAACACCACAGTTCAAAAGCATCAATTCTTCAGCGCTCAGCTTTCTTCACAGTCCAACTTTCACATCCATACATGACCACAGGAAAAACCATAGCCTTGACTAGGCGGACCTTAGTCGGCAAAGTAATGTCTCTGCTTTTGAATATACTATCCAGGTTGGTCATAACTTTTCTTCCAAGGAGTAAGCGTCTTCTAATTTCATGGCTGCAGTCACCATCTGCAGTGATTTTGGAGCCCCCAAAAATAAAGTCTGACACTGATTCCACTGTTTCCCCATCTATGTCCCATATATAGTGTAGTCCCTCCTTATCTGTAAGGGATACAATCCAAGACCTAGAGTGAATGTATGAAATGTGTATAGCACAAACCGTATATATATATACTGTGTTTTTTCTTATTCATATGTATATATGATAAAGTTTAAACAAACAGGCAGAGCGAAGAAATTAACAACCATAACTAACAGTAAAATAGAACAATTATAACAATATATATAATAAAAATCATGACTGTAACCTTTCTCTCTCAAAACATCTTACTGTACAAATTTAATATCTTTTCCATCTTAACTAAGAACTTACCAAACACTTTGGCTGTGACTTCTGCAGTTGAAGTGTGACCACAAAATTAGCATACATTTCTTTTCCTTTCTTCACAATTTCACAGATAGGAGATTCACTCTTATTGTATATCTTAGTAACCTCAGCATACTATTTTTTTCCCATTCCTTATTAATTCAGGAGCTTTTACTTGTTTGCTTAAAGGAAGCACTTAGACTTTCTCTTTAGCATATATGAATTGCTAGCATCACTACTCTTGCACCTTTGTGTCATAATTAAGTACAATAAGACTCGCTTGGCCACAAACCCTGCTAGCACAACAGTTGACCTGATAACCAAGATGGCGCCTAAGCGACTAATGGGCGGGACACGGGAGACAAAGGGATGATTCACATACTGGGTGCGACAGAGCTGGGCGGGGTGAGATTTCATCATGTTGCTCAGAACAAGCTACAGTTTGCTGCTGCTGCTAAGTCGCTTCGGTCGTGTCTGACTCTGTGAGACCCCAGAGATGGCAGCCTACCAGGCTCTTCTGTCCCTGGGATTCTCCAGGCAAGAGCACCGGAGTGGGTTGCCATTTCCTTCTCCAAGCTACAGTTTAGAATTTATTAATTATTTATTGAATTTTCCACTTAATATAGTCAGACCATTGCTGATTATGGAAAGCAAAACTGTGTTAGCTAAGTATATACAATTTCAATGGGCAACCAACATAAAATTACTAATTAGATACATTGAAAGTGAAGTCGCTCAGTCCTGTCTGATTCTTTGTGACCCCATGGACTGCAGTCTACCAGGCTCCTCCATCCATGGGATTTTCCAGGCAAAAGTACTGGAGTGGGGTGCCAATTCTTTCTCTAGAGGATCTTCCCAACCCAGGGATTGAACCCAGGTGTCTGGCATCGCAGGCAGACGCTTTACAGTCTGAGCCACCAGGGAAGCTTAATTAGATACTTTACATCATTTTATTAAGAATAAGTGTTCAAATTCGATCTTAAAAATCCAATGTGTTTTTTACACTTACAGTGCATCTCCGATTGGCTTCACTGCTTTCCAGTTCTCAACAGGTGCATACGGCTAGTAATTCCATAATGGACAGCAGAGATTTAGATACTCTTCCTGATATTAGAAAACATAAAAAGAAGCAAAAATATTGATGTAAAAGATTTACAGAACTGGAGTTTTAGAATTACTGATAGTAAAGATGAACTATATGTCTGCTTTTGTTAAAAAAAGATTTTTTTAATAATTATAATGGCTACTTCCTAAAAAGTGACTCTAGCTAAGAAGGTAAATCATGGAATTATAAGTTTGTTTCCCTGTCTCCTACATTTCAATGTCCTAAATTTCTCTGGAATTACACATTTATAGATGAGTGAAAATGTATGTGTATGCATGTGTGTGTTGTGGGGGTAAGATGACTTCAGGAATGTAAAAACCAGTACATTTAATATTTTTATTTTCATTTTTAAACAGACAGTATCATACTAATAAACAGGTCTATTGAGATACCACACAACTTTATCTTCATAGATATTAATAGCCCTGATAAAGTGATAATTTATATTTCTATAATTATTGATGTAGAATTTATTTGAATGAAATTATATTCTATAAGCATCAGGGAAAGTGAAAGAAAGTGAAGTAGCTCAGTCGTGTCCGACTCTTTGTGGGTTGCATGGACTGTAGCCTACCATGTTCCTCCATCCATGGGATTTTCCAGGCAAGAATACTGGAGTGGATTGCCATTTCCTTCTCTAGGAGATCTTCCCGACCCAGGAACTGAAACCAGGTCTCTAGCATTGTAGGCAGATGCTTTATTGTCTGAGGCATCAGGGAACTTGGTATTAAAAGGCATTCTTAACAAATTATTTGCAAAAAATTTTCAAGTGATTTGATAAATCTGATTTCTAATAGAGATTATAACTATGTTACTATACTTTTTTGTAATAAAGCTAATTGAAAATTCCACAGAGCTAATATATATAAATATATCATAAATATACTCATTTTATATTCATAAAGGGAAACTATATTAAGGGAAGCTGATATCAAGGAAACTGAAGCTCAAAATATACTTTTCCAAAATTAGACTTTTATAAATATAATATTTGAAATCCAAAATGGACTAATGAGAAAATGAATCCTCTTTCCATTATACTGTCTTATTTCTTCAGGAGGTGTTCTGGTGTTTGGAAAAGTCAAGAAAACTGTCCCTTGTGTTAGCAGACATAGGTGTGTCAGACTCCAGGCAGTACACAAGCTGGACTTTTGTTTGTTTGTTTTCTTTTAAGTCAAGTGAAGCATATTATTCCACTTATTTGCCATTGTGAACTCTAAGGAATAACTTTCCTTCATCAATTTATATGTCTACTACACTGCTTCTACTGCTGGCCAAACTTTTCTAGTCCCTATGCTCTTATTCCAGTTGAGCTGCTTCAAATCCTAAAAGATGATGCTGTGAGAGTGCTGCACTCAATATGCCAGCAAATTTGGAAAACTCAGCAGTGGCCACAGGACTGGAAAAGGTAAGTTTTCATTCCAATTCCAAAGAAAGGCAATGCCAAAGAATGTTCAAACTATCGCACAATTGCACTCATCTCACACGCTAGTAAAGTAATGCTCAAAATTCTCCAAGCCAGGCTTCAGCAATACGTGAACCATGAACTCCCTGATGTTCAAGCTGGTTTTAGAAAAGGCAGAGGAACCAGAGATCAAATTGCCAACATCTGCTGGATCATGGAAAAAGCAAGAGAGTTCCAGAAAAACATCTATTTCTGCTTTATTGACTATGCCAAAGCCTTTGACTGTGTGGATCACAATAAACTGTGGAAAATTCTGAAAGAGATGGGAATACCAGACCACCTAACCTGCCTCTTGAGAAATCTGTATGCAGGTCAGGAAGCAACAGTTAGAACTGGACATGGAACAACAGACTGGTTCCAAATAGGAAAAGGAGTACGTCAAGGCTGTATATTGTCTCCCTGCTTATTTAACTTATATGCAGAGTACATCATGAGAAACGCTGGACTGGAAGAAACACAAGCTGGAATCAAGATTGCCGGGAGAAATATCAATAACCTCAGATATGCTGATGACACCACCCTTATGGCAGAAAGTGAGGAGGAGCTAAAAAGCCTCTTGATGAAAGTGAAGGAGGAGAGCGAAAAAGTTGGCTTAAAGCTCAACATTCAGAAAACGAAGATCATGGCATCCGGTCCCATCACTTCATGGGAAATAGATGGGGAAACAGTGGAAACAGTGTCAGACTTTATTTTTTTGGGCTCCAAAATCACTGCAGATGGTGACTGCAGCCATGAAATTAAAAGACGCTTACTCCTTGGAAGAAAAGTTATGACCAACCTGGATAGTATATTCAAAAGCAGAGACATTACTTTGCCGACTAAGGTCCGCCTAGTCAAGGCTATGGTTTTTCCTGTGGTCATGTATGGATGTGAAAGTTGGACTGTGAAGAAAGCTGAGCGCCGAAGAATTGATGCTTTTGAACTGTGGTGTTGGAGAAGACTCTTGAGAGTCCCTTGGACTGCAAGGAGATCCAACCAGTCCATTCTGAAGGAGATCAACCCTGGGATTTCTTTGGAAGGAATGATGCTAAAGCTGAAACTCCAGTACTTTGGCCACCTCATGCAAAGAGTTGACTCATTGGAAAAGACTCTGATGCTGGGAGGGATTGGGGGCAGGAGGAGAAGGGGACGACCGAGGATGAGATGGCTGGATGGCATCACGGACTCGATGGACGTGAGTCTGAGTGAACTCCGGGAGATGGTGATGAACAGGGAGGCCTGGCGTGCTGCGATTCATGGGGTCGCAAAGAGTCGGCCACGACTGAGTGACTGAACTGAACTGAACTGATGCTCTTATTAAATCACATTCAGTTTATAGAATGTTCCCTGCTTTCTCTTTTAGAAGAAACACCAAATTGTCTAATGTTTTAAGAACTTTTATTGCTATAATAAATAGGGAGGTATAGACATGTGATTAAAGCCCTCTGTGCCCTCTTCTTTTTTGTTGTTTTCACTTAGGCATTACAGTTCAGCTCAGTTCAGTCACTCAGTCATATCCAACTCTTTGTGACCCCATGGACTGCAGCACACCAGGCCTCCTTGTCCATCACCAACTCTTGGAGTTTACTCAAACTCATGTCTGTTAAGTCAGTGATGCCATCCAACCACTTCATCCTCTGTCGTCTCCTTCTCTTCCCTCCTTCAATCTCTCCCAGCATCAAGGTCTTTTCAAATGAGTCTGTTCTTTGCATCAGGTGGCCGAAGTATTGGAGTTTCAGCTTCAGTATCTGACCTTCCAATGAATATTCAGGACTGATTTCCTTTAGAATTGACAGCTGAGATCTCCTTGGAGTCCAAGGGACTCCTGAGTCTTCTCCAGTACCACACAGTTCAAAAGCACCAATTCTTTGGTGCTCAACTTTCTTTACAGTCCAACTCTCACATCCATACATGACCACTGGAAAAACCATAGCCTTGACTAGATGGACCTTTGTTGGCAAAGTAATGTCTCTGCTTTTTAATAAGCAGAGACATTAGGTCAGTCATAACCTTTCTTTCAAGAAGCAAGCATCTTTTAATTTCATGGCTGCAGTCACCATCTGCAATGATTTTGGAGCCCCAAAAAATAAAGTTTGTCATTGTTTCCATTGTTTCACCATCTATTTGCCATGAAGTGATGGGACCGGATGCCATGATCTTCGTTTTCTGAATGTTGAGCTTGAAGCCAACTTTTCAAGTCTCCTCTTTTACTTTCTTCAAGACACTCTTTAGTTCTTCTTCACTTTCTGCTGTAAGGGTGGTGTCATCTGCATATCTGAGGTTGTTGATATTTCTCCCAGCAGTCTTGATTCCAGCTTGTGCTTCATCCAGTCCAGCATTTCTCATGATGTACTCTGACTATAAGTTAAATAACCAGGGTGACAATATACAACCTTGATGTACTCTTTTCCATATTTGAAACCAGTCTGTTTGTCCTTGTCCAATTCTAACTGTTGCTTCTTGACCTGCATAAGATTTCTCAGAAGCAGATAAGGAGGTCTGGTATTCTCATCTTTTGAAGAATTTTGAAGTTCAAGCTGAAATCAAGATTGCCAGGAGAAATATCAATAAGCTCACATACACAGATGACACCACCCATATGGGAGATAGTGAAAAGGAACTGAAGAGCCTCTTGATGAAAGTGAAAGAGGAGAGTGAAAAAGTTGGCTTAAAACTCAACTTTAGGAAAACTAAGATCTTGACATCTGGTCCTATCACTTCATGGCAAATAGATGATGAAACAGTGGAAACAGTGGCTGACTTTATTTGGGGGACTCGAACTTCACTGCAGATGGTGACTGCAGCCATGAAATTAAAAGATGCTTGCTCCGGGAAGGAAACTTATGACCAACCTAGACAGCATATTAAAAAGTAGAGACATTACTTTACCAAAAAAACGTCCAAGTAATCAAAGCTATGGTTTTTCCAGTAGTCATGTATGGATGTGAGATTTGGAAAATAGAGAAAGCTGAGTGGTGAAGAATTGGTGCTTTTGAACTGTGTAGTGTTGAAGACTGTTGAGAGTCCCTTGGACTGCAAGGAAATCCAACTAGTCAATCGTAAAGGAAATCAGTCTTGAATATTCATTGGAAGGACTGATACTGAGGCTGAAACGCCAGTTCTTTGGCCACCTGATGTGAAGAGCTGACTCATTGGAAAAGACCCTGATGCTGGGAAAGATTGAAGGCAGAAGGAGAAGGGGATGACAGAGGATGAGATGGTTGGATGGCATCACCGACTCAATGGGCATGAGTTTGAGCAAGCTTTGGGAGTTGGTGATGAACAGGGCATCTGGGGTGCTATAGTCCCTGGGGCCCCCAATAGTCAGACACGACTGAGTGACTGAATTGAACTGACTTCTTTAAAAACAGAATGAGTACAGACGCTTCAGTCTAAATATGAGACAGCATGAGGACTAGCTATGGAAATTACCCCAGACCATATGTCACCTCTGTGCAGACTTAAAAATGGTTCAGCTTTCTCTTGGCAGTTGCAGCCTTCTACCAGGGCACACAGTATGGTGATGGGGACAGGAGGTGAATTTGAGCCACACTAATCCCTGCAGGGAGGCGGCCTTGTCTTCAGTTCTCTCTCCTTTTCTCTGGTACTTGTGGCATAGATCTGATCTTGGATCGGCATTGTTAACTAAGGGGGAAAAGGGCTGAAAATAAGGAGAAAATAATGAAAAATTAAGAAAACAATAGCTGAAGAAATAGGTAAGGGATATTAAGAGGTATAAAATTTCAGTGGGAAAGTAAATGAGTCATGGGTATCAAATGTACAGGGTGAAGATAGTAACTAATCTTATTGTAATGATTTATAGTGGTGATCATTTTTAAATGAATAGAAATATCAAATCACACTACGTAGTATCTGTGCTGCGCTTAGTTGCTCATTCATGTTTGATTCTTTGTGACCCCGTGGACTGTAGCCCACTAAGCTATTCTGTCCATGGGGATTTTCCAGGCGAAAATACTAGAGTGGGTTGTCATGCCCTCCTATGTTACATAATAGGAAGCAACTTAGTGCTGCAAGTCATTTATACTTCTAAAGCAATCAAATCATAGAAAAGGAGATCAGATTTATGGTTACCAGAGGTGGAGTCTGGAGGAGAGGTAACTGGATAAAAGTGGTCAAAAGGTATATGCTTTCAGTTACAAGATAAATAAGTGCTCGGGTTATAATGTGGCCTCTTCTGTGACTCAGTGGTAAAGGATTCACATGCCCATGCAGATGCAGGTGATGAGGATTTGATCCACTGGTCAGGAAGATCCCCTGTAGCAGGAAATGGCAGTCCACTCCAGTATTCTCGCCTGGAAAATCCCATGGACAGAGAAGCCTGGCTGCCTACAGCCAATGGGGTTGCAAAGGGTTGGACATGACTGAACGACTGAGTATGCAAACACACACAAGGACAGTGTATGACATGTAAATGTAATTAATACCGAAAGTGTTAAGAGTAAATCCTAAAAGTTCTTATCACAAGAAAAAAATTTTGTTTCTATTTCTTTAATATTGTGTCTATATCAGATGAATGATTTTCACTAAGCTTGTGATCATCATTTCATGGTGTACACAAGTCAAATCATTCTGATGTGACATATGATTTACACAGTGCTATATTCCAACTATATTTCAGTAAAACTAAAAGAAAAAAATAGTGGAAGTAAAGCAAAACACTATTTTCACCCCTTGGATTCTTAATTTAACTAATAACTCTTAATACATGGAGAACATATGTAAATTAGTCACCCATAATTAGCACTACTTGCAGTTAAAATAAACAGATATTCATCAAAAGTTCAATATAATTATATTTTTGTTATAAAATATTTTCAGATGTTTATAGATTAATTTTATTAATATTCTCAAGAATAGAAACTTTAAAAAAAATTTATTTCTGGGTGAGTGAATGTATACAGAGTGACTAGATGTAAAGAGTGTGATAACAAAAATAATTCATATCTGAATCTGCAAGTACTTACAATATGTAATACCCAGAACTCTGTAGAAACATTAATACCCAGTCATATAGTATCCAGAACTCTCTATCCTCATTGCGTTTAGAATCCATACTGAAGAACTGAAAAAAAATCTTTAAAATTATATACTGCTAAATTGAAAGATAGACATGTTAACTTCTAAGAGGCTAAAAATTTACAGATATACTGGTATGTTAGGATCAGTAAGTGGCAACTTAACTGAAATAAAATTAGAGTCATATAAATGACTTGCTGGTAGATTAAGCCTTTATTTTATTTGAAATGGTATGTCTCATGTTTTGATGGAGGAAGAAGGCCTCTTTGAAAATGGATCCACATTAGAGATGTGTATGGTTTATTTATTTATTTTTACTCCCATGAATTCTGCTAGTAAGTCATTTAAAGAGGGAAAAAAAAATCTTATAGTTGGACTATTTTATTTTGCAACTCACAATTATTAGATCTTTCTGGTAGATTCATCTGTAGATTTAAAAGAAATATGAACTCTTTCACATGTAAAATATTTGTTAGTTTAATATTTTATTAAGTTTTAATTAAAATGACAAATACAAATAATATGAACAGTATTTCTTAACAAACACAATTGACTGTTGTCAAGAATACAACTCACATGATCGTAATTGAAGGACATGAGGCTATTGAAGTGCCAATGATTAGCTGCAGATATTCAGTGAGACAAGGGCATGTGTTATGTTTACAGAGACATTTAACTTGTCATATATTAAATGGAGTCTGGTTAAGAGAACTTTTGCTAAAAATTTAAGTGATCAGAGCCTAACAAGGAAGACTTTATGGATTCTAACTTTAGTATATATATATTTTTTGGAGTTTAGCAATGAAGCTTTTATTAAAAATAATTACTTTTTAAAAGATAACCTTTTGTGGATAAGATCCAATAGGGTAGAAATCCTACTCCTAGTGAATGTTCTTGAATATGTAAAATATTTTTATATGATTTTATTGAATCAAATATTCCATTACTGGAGGACATTTTAAAAATTAGCAATGAATCAAAACACTTATTTAATAATGTAGCATTTCAAGCAAAATATTTCATGAACTCTGACAGTGAAATGATTGTTGGCAAAATCTTTCTAAGACAAAAGGATTATCTCATAAACCAGTATTATTTAAAGATGTCCATCTTCTGAAGGCTTAAGACTCTGGTATATGGGGATGATCCAGAGGGATGATGTGGGGTGGGAGGTGGGAGGGGGGTGCATGTTTGGGAGTTCGTGTACACCCGTGGCAGATTCGTGTCAATGTAAGCCAAAACCAATAGAGTACTGTAAAGTAAAATAAAGTAAAATGGAAGCTCTAAAAAAAAGAAAAAGAGGGGGGTTCATGTTTGGGAGTTCGTGTAAAAAAATAAATAAATACAAAAAAAAAAAAAAGAAAAAAGAAAAAGAAAAAAAAGTTCAGTTATAGAATAGCACTCTTCCACATTTTAACAAAAAGAAAATATATGTCACCATTGTTTAGCAATCGTGAATAACTTTAGTATATTTTATTAGGTATTTTTGCATTTTCATTACAAAAGTCAAACTCAATGAATCAAGAATGAGAAACAACAAAACACAACATACAACTAGGAAGCTTAAGAACTTATCTTTCAGAAACAACTGGATCCAAGATCTGAACTAAATTCACTGTGATTATTTGTTTTAGTCCTTTATTCTGTTTTGCTTTCTCTTCATTTTCTTCTCAAGCATGGTTCCCATATTACGGCAAAAAATACCTACAGGACGTATTTTCATCACAGCCAACAATCCCTATGAAAAAGTCCTTTTTCTAACTGTTCCAGGAAAAATCGGGTATGACTCATGGCTGAGCTGGAGTCTCATGTGCACTCTGAATAATTCACCCTGGCTAAGGTTGGAATTATTGTTCAGCTGGATCTGGATCACAGTCTTGCCTCTGGAAAATGGTAAAGTCCTCCTAGAACTACGTGGACTGCCAAAGGGGATAAGTGTGTTTCTACGGTGCTGTTGAGACAACAAAAGTACATGCTTTATCCAAGTGGAAGTGTGGTATCACATAACATTCTTTAAAGGATTTGTGCAGCACTCGGGCAGAAGTAGTTAAAGCACTATCTCCAGTGGGGCCCAGCTACGCTTTGTCATCTCTGTCTCCCAAACCATTTCGGCTTCTGCATCCTACTGTAACCTGCCATCCTGCTATAAGACCTGCCATTTCCTGGCACCTAAGAAGAGGTGTTGTGCTATTAGGTTCAGTTCTTAAAGTTACAAATTTTCCTCTAAATTTCTCAGAGGCCATGTTTCTGGTGATATTGCTTCATGTATTTATATTTGCAACTGCCTTCCTATTGCTTCACAAAATGTAATCCCCTGCATGAATTTTCTGAAATCACTGAAATGATTCTTGCTCATTCTTTTTAAAAGAAGAACTTTATAAGCTTCCATAGTTTCAACAAAGCAAAAATCTTATCTATCATCTAGACTATCTCTTGGACTGAGTGATACTGGAAGACTTTTCTCATTTTTCTTTAAAGCAAGTTATGCTCTTGTATTGGGTTGGCCAAAAGTTTGTTCAGGTTTTTCTGTAATAGTTTATAGGAAAACTTGAATGGATATTCTTGCAAACCCAAAACTTAATCTTCTTGAGGAACCATAGCAGTGCTTTGAGATAATAATCTAATTTTAACAAATTCATACCTTTATTTTTGGTAAATCTATTTTTCATGACTATGTGTGCATTACATATGTACAACCTCCTATATTCTTTTGGGACAATAACCACATGATTAGCTTTGATTCTTTAAATATTAACACTAATGAATTTATATCAGTGGTATTGTTACACATTTTGGATCCCAACCAAGTGTTTATTCAAGATTTCTCAAACTACTAGTTAATCACAAAATGATCGGGTCTTCAACGTCTGTGAAATGTAGTGGATATTTACATTGCTTGTAAAAAGAAAGAAAAGACTGCTAGGGGCTTAATCTACCTGTGACTATAGTATTCTTATTTCGTATTTTAATGTTTTTGCATGTCTATAACCAATGACAAACACATGAGCAATTACTCATAAGTTCATATGTTGTTTTTCAAACTTTAATAAAAGTGTTATTTATATATTTTTATTCAATCTAGGACTTTACAAGTCTTAGAATCCCAGATAATAATACTCCATAAAAGTCCTTTGTTGAAACAAGACAAATCTTGGATCAGTAGAGTGCAGACATGTCGAACCTGTGTTTCTCTCCTGATCTCTTTAGGCTCCCACATTTTACAGAAGCATTTAGGAGATAGCTACAGTTTGTCTGAAAAATTCCATGGAAAAAGAAGCATGGTGGCTACAATCCACGAGGTCCCAAAGAGCAGGACACTATTGAGCAACTGAGCACAAACACACACACACAGAGCAATGAGATTAATAATTGCCCTGAGAAAAATATGCACATTCATATGCATTTATGCTTAAAGGCTATAGCAGTTCTGCCTGAAGTTCTCAAATGGCATACTTTCATTTTTTGAATTATGCATTATTTAAATTTTCATCATGTTTATGAGGAAAGTGCCATTTCCCAATGTTTATTTTAACAAAAAGCAAATTCTTCACTCAGAAAGTTTGGATAGGTTTTATACTAAAATACCGTGTACCTAAATTCTATTTTAGACAAGACCGTTATTGAACTTGAGAGATTTCCTTCTTTTTATACATACTATATTAATATTAATCCACTTATGTTTGCTTGACAAATATTATTTTAGAAAATGTTGCTGAAACTTATCTGGAAATAATATTTGCCATAAAATATAAAACATAGATCAAATTTGGGTTACTATTCAAGAATGAATGACATGTTTGAATAAGGTGACAATAATTATTCAAGCACTTTACACAGAACAATTTTAAGCAGTTATTCTCAAGAAGTACTTTGGCCCCTTAATTTATTCATGCATTTATGAATATTTAAGACATAGTTTTAAAGAGTAGAAATATAATATGTAGTACTTGGACAAATCTTTCAATCATGAAAGTGATATAAATAGTTTTTAATGTGTGTGAACTACAGATATATCACTTAACAAACTACCTCAACCACTCATTCAGTGTCATGCATTACCTGGGATATCTTTGAGAAGAAAGTGATATTTTTATCATAGGGACCACTTATACCTTATATTTTGTTGTATTGTTCTTTTAACTAGAATAATACAGGTTTAAATATTTATTTATTGTTAAATAAGTGGTAAGAGATATAAAAAATGTTCAGTTCAGTTCAGTTGCTCAGTCGTGTCCAACTCTTTGCGACCCCATGAATCGCAGCACGCCAGGCATCCCTGTCCATCACCAACTCCTGGAATTCACCCAGACTCACATCCATCGAGTCAGTGATGCCATCCAGCCATCTCATCCTCTCTCGTCCCCTTCTTCTCCTGCCCCCAATCCCTCCCAGCATCAGAGTCTTTTCCAATGAGTCAACTCTTCGCATGAGGTGGCCAAAGTACTGGAGTTTCAGCTTTAGCATCATTCCTTCCAAAGAAATCCCAGGGTTGATCTCCTTCAGAATGGACTGGTTGGATCCCCTTGCAGTCCAAGGGACTCTCAAGAGTCTTCTCCAACACCACAGTT
>SJYX01004344.1:97217-114777 GCA_006410675.1 Oreotragus oreotragus
GAAGAGTTGACTCATTGGAAAAGACTCTGATGCTGGGAGGGATTGGGGACAGGAGGAGAAGGGGACGACCGAGGATGAGATGGCTGGATGGCATCACTGACTCGATGGACGCACGTCTGAGTGAACTCTGGGAGTTGGTGATGGACAGGGATGCCTGGCGTGCTGCAATTCATGGGGTCGCAAAGAGTTGCAAAGAGTCGGACATGACTGAGTGACTGAACTGAACTGAACTGAGATGGTGTAGACATTACTCTGAATACCGTGAGCTATGGTTAAGAATTTTCAAAGAGAAAATAGTGCCACAACTAGAAGAGGAAAATATCTTCAGTAACTCTCTGTAAGGTGGGATTTTTCCATTCACCCCACAAGAATATTGCTCTTGGGGGTTTTATGAAGGAGGATGTGTATGTCTGATCTCTCAGACAGACTTTGCCACTGGCTCTAGGGCTTTCTTAATCCTGTGACTGCATTCTCTTTTTATTTCTGGCTTTTGAAGGTTGGTGTTTTTGTCTGTTTGTTTTTGCCTAATACCACCTCATATATTTTAAAACATTTCATCCAGAATAAAAACCTAAGGCACCATGCTATGAATTTCCTCTTGTGCTCAGTTGACTTTTTGAGAAAATTGCAATTCTATATTGAGATGTTGCATTTGTCCATCAAATATTTATTGAATGGCTACTTTGCAAGTAGTTGCATGAATGAAAGATAAAAATAAAGATCCTTGTCTTGATGGAGCTTGCATCCTAGTGGTTAAAGGAAATAACACACAATAAGCACAAGAAATAAATGAGTGAATTAGCATGTTAGATAATAACAAAACCATGAGGAAAAAGAGAATAGAGTAAGAGAGCTGGAAAAGAGAGGGCTAAACTGTAGGACGATCTATCACGGTAGACTTCATTGAGGGGGGACATCCGAACAAAGATGTGGTGAGTGTAGGTGAGTATATCTTGGCTATTTCCCAGCATCAGGGTCTTTTCAAATGAGTCAGTTCTTTGCATCAGGTGGCCAAAGTGTTGGAGTTTCAGCTTCAACATCAGTAAAAAGCTCTAAGCACCAATATTTGTCCTANTGGTGAGTGTAGGTGAGTATATCTTGGCTATTTCCCAGCATCAGGGTCTTTTCAAATGAGTCAGTTCTTTGCATCAGGTGGCCAAAGTGTTGGAGTTTCAGCTTCAACATCAGTAAAAAGCTCTAAGCACCAATATTTGTCCTACCTTGGAGTGTGGAATGGGAGGAAAAGGGAAAAAAGAGCAAGAATGTGGAAAAGAGAGGGTTCAGGGAATCTAACATCAAATCTGGACCTTCTTCATCTATCTTAATTTTTAATGAGCAACCAATCATATTCTGTTACTTTCTGTGAAATTATTCTATAAATGTATTGCATTAGTACTTTCTCTTCTTGGAGAGGCTTCCCTAGTAGCTCAGATGGTAAAGAATCTGCCTGCAATGCAGGAGACCTGGGTTTGATCCCTGGGTTGGGGAAGATCCCCTGGAGGAGGTCATGGCAACCCACTCCGGATTTCTTGCCTGGAGAATCCCCATGGAGAGAGGAGCCTGGCGGGCCACAGTCCACGGAGTCACGAAGAGTCAGGCACAACTAAGCGCCTAAGCACACAAATTCTTTTTTTGGAAAAGTTTCTGAGGCATGTGCAAAATTTAAATTTCTTCCACCCATATTTCTCTGGATTTTCTCTATCAGTAATTAATACAACATTTTTCCCCCAAATCTCATACTTGTGAGATTAGAGAAATGCTCACTTATTTTTATTTCTCTGTAATGCAATAAGTACTTAACTTGCATGAGAGAGTTTTACATATAGTGCTCATATTTTAGAATAATGATCTATTTTAACCTACCATGAATTCAGAAGGTGTAGGATACTTAGAAATTAGTCAGCGATCAATTTTTCTGACATATATTTCTATTCAATATTTGCTTCCACTTAGCCATACATATTCTTAAATGAATACAAATATAGATTTTCAAATAATAAAGAGGTAATGTTTAATATTGGTTAAAGTTTCATTAGTACGGACCCTTACAGAAATACTCAGCATTTGTAAATACAAACTTGCTTCTAATCAAGATTTTTCTTAGCAACATTGCAACAGCAAAAATATATATTCATAAGGAAAACATATTAAAAAATATTTCCCCAAATTGAAAGTAAAGTTCAAAAGTAGCACCACTTGCTAGCATTTGTTTCTTTAATATTGTTCTTTTCCTAGTAATCAAGTTTTACAAGAACTGGTATCCATTCAGCTAATGTGTGTCCTGCTAGAGGTGCATCAGTCTTACTGATATTCTGATACAAAAATGTGTTTTGGTCTGTTAGGCTAATGGACTCGAGCTTATCTTAATTAAGAAGGTGTCCTTTAACAATCTTTCTAATCACTAGTTCCCATTTAAACTGAGACCTTAACTGTTCCAGTGCTGATTCTAATAGCCAGCTGGGAATTATCTTTCTTATCATGACTTCTTCTAACTAACCTGAAAATTGGAATAAAATTATTTTATTAGATTTTTTTTTTTACTATTTCCTGGTATATAATAAACAACAGGAAGGAAAAGAACAATACCAGATGTGCACTAATCTTTCTAATCACTAGTTCCCATTTAAACTGAGACCTTAACTGTTCCAGTGCTGATTCTAATAGCCAGCTGGGAATTATCTTTCTTATCATGACTTCTTCTAACTAACCTGAAAATTGGAATAAAATTATTTTATTAGTTTTTTTTTTACTATTTCCTGGTATATAATAAACAACAGGAAGGAAAAGAACAATACCTGATGTTCACTTCCTATGAAACTTTCTGATTTTCTTCCCTTTCTCATTTACCTTTAAGATAAAATCAGGTTTTCTCTTTTCATAATGATCTAATAATTTCATGTTTTAGAATACAAGTGTGAGTTTTGATGAGGCTCTTTAAAGCTTAAGTTTGAAATACAAATAAACTTTATTTCCTGAATATTACCTTCAAATAACAACGAATAATATTTCTCCTATGTAGTCCATGACTAAATCTTTCCACTTAAAACTGTATTATAAACCTTTGGATATTTCTATGTTGTTCATCATTTTCTGTGTAACCCAAGAGGAAAAGGCATGGAGATAACAACATTTATCTTGACATCACTGGCATACGTTCTTTGCAATGGTAAGCAGGATCAAAGGCTGAATGATTAAAATTAAGAAACACAAGAGAGAGGTGTTAAATCTTTACAGGCAGTAGGTGCAATTCTTTTCCTAGTCAAAAAGTATCTAAAACTTGTTATTTAAGGGTAATGAGACATATTTTTGTAATACCATTAAATTCAGCCTGCTTATGTAAATGAAGTGTTTTGCTGTGTGGTCTTCATTAAGATAAACATTTTCTATGATTAGTATAGAGACTATAGACAATTACTCAGGCAGCAACTACCCTCTCTAAGGAGGGAGCTTGCCTCATAGGTTTTACTACAGTGGTTCAGCTTTTCTGTTGTTTCCTTGCCTTTAGTACAAAGACAAATTGATCTCTTTTCACTTTGATACTATACATGCTTCTTTATATTCTATATAAGGCTTGACTTTCAAGAAAAGATTTATGATATTGCTGCTCGAAAAGTTAAGAAAAGTGGGCATTTTTAGTATCTGCTTAAATGTATCCTTCTCTTACCTATAAGGTACCTATAAGAGAAGGATACAACATTGCCAGAAGACTCTATGCTTTTCTTTATGTCCTATTGATTGATTACAAGAAGTAAAACAATGTCTGCTATCATATCACATTTTGGCAAAAGGCTACTCTTTACTTTTTTTAATTGTTGTGTCTATAAAAAAGTTCCTATGTCTATACAATTTACACATAAGCCGGAAGCTATATTATGATCTGATGTTTGCTCTAAATGTTAAAGATTCACAGATTTTTCTCTGTTTTCTTTGAGACAGTTGTTAAATCACTGGCAGTTTAAAACAAGCCATGGCATAGATATCTTCACCATGAAAATCATTAAATGCTACAATTTGGGGCTTGCCCCAAACTCTTTTTCCTCTCCTCCACCACACAGTTTACTAGCACACCATACCAAATTCTTTTCAATGTTTATTTCTATTTTAGGTACTGGTATAAATATGTGACATAAATTTTTCATATAACAAGCATTGCCTGTATACTGTCATTTATTAAGAAGTTTACTATTAATAGTTGTTGAATTAAACATGCCAACTTTTATTGTCCTAGCAACTAAAATAATATCTTCTATAAAATTATGTGAAACAGTGAATTATGTCTTTTGTTTACAGTGATCGTGGAAAGTGGAAATATAATCTCTTTTGTGGCTTATATTAATTCTGGATATTGTAAGATTTATAGAAATGTCATAGGATTTTCAAAACCACAATCAAGAAAAGTGGTAAGTTTTAAACGCATATATTCTTTTTAACTGATTAATCTACTTTAATAAATAGGAGATATTAAACATGTTTTTCTTGTGTTTATTGGTCATTTATTATTTGTCTTGTATTGTGAAACAGCTTTAAAATTTTTCAACTAATTTTCATTGCATTTATTGTCTTCTTGTTACTGAGCTATAATATGTAAAATAAATTGTAATACATGTTGAGTTGTAAGACTTAGAAATGACCTAGAAGCATATTAAAAGATGCTTGACATTATTTATCAAAGAAATTCAAATTAAAACCACAACAAAATACTTTCATAAGCATATCAGATTGGTTAAACTATACTTAACATATGACTCAGAAATTCCACTCTAAATATTTACTCAAGGTAAGGTAAAGTCGCTCAGTCGTGTCCGACTCTTTGTGACCCCGTGGACTGTAATCTACGAAGCTTCTCCGTCCATGGGATTCTCCAGGCAAGAACACTGGAGTGGATTGCCATTTCCTTCTCCAGGGGATCTTCCCAACCCAGGGATCGAACCCGGGTCTCCCGCATTGGAGGCAGACGCTTTAACCTCTGAGCCACCAGGGAAGCCATAATGAGGAATAAGGATGGGGATAATTCAGTTATACCCATGCAACAAAACTTGTATATTTTATATACAATTATGTCCTTGTAAGTGTCCCTTTAAAAGATCTTGCTTGAAAAAAGTATTTGGGGAGCACTTCCTGAGACTAAAAACTTGTACAAATGAGCACCAGAATGAGCCCAGTTGGTTATCCTCTAATAACCTAGAAGATAGGAATCAGGGAAGGCTTGCCTACTTCTCATCTTGTCTACAGCTTGCCCTTCTTAGAGATGTCTGTTCCCTTGTCATTCAGGGGGAACACAGTCAAATACGGTTTCATACAAGTGAAGCGCTTGGTGGCTAACATACATTTCTTAATCTTGACCTTTTTTTCCTTAATTAAAAAAAAATTGTGAAAAAGACACAAATAAAAAGATGCAACAAAAAATTAAATTGCATTGTTCAAAATGGATCAGAAAGTGAGTCCTCATGTAACCACCACTCAAGTCAAGAGGTAGAATTTGACCTGTACTTCTGAGTTCAAACTCCCATCCCCTATGCTTCTACCAATCACTACCCTCAAATTAACCACTATCCCAGCTTTATGGTAATCACCTCCTGGCTTTTCACCTTAGCAGAAATCCCTAACAACTATAGTTCGGTTTTGTCTGGTTTTGAAATTTACATTAATGGAATAATAAATCCTTTTCTTCTTTTGCTAAGTGTCTTCATCATCCTTTTTGCCTCCCCCTCACAGAGTTGGACACAACTGAAGTGACTTAGCAGCAGCAGCAGCCCAAACACAAAAAAAACATATTCTGTAAATCTCAGGAAGGATTGCAATAACATTTCTACATTTTAAGACTGAATAGTGAGAAAAAGTAGTTGAATAATAATGATTCTTAGCAAATGTCTTTAGCTTGGAGACAATTACAGTGAGCAGGTATTAAAGAAAATGCAGTGTCATCATAATTAGTTTTTATGGAAGAATGTTCATGGGAAAGGACTTTCTATTTTAACTTCACAGATGCTTACAATTCTTGAGAAGCAGGTATATGGCAAACAGAAGTATCTGCTGCTTCTTCATCTTTCCTTTTCCTTCTTCTAAAAATCTCCTTGGCAAGGACAAGAAGGGACATACATTATTCTAGGGTCTTCCAGAAAGACAGGGGCAACTGGGACTGTGAGTGGCCCCCCCGACTTGGATCTGACCTTCTGCTCCCTTGGCCCCCACCTCTTTTTGATGGTGAATGTTGAGAGATGGTGATGGATGGTTAGTCACAAATAGTTTCCAATTTACCAAAGTGCACCGGGCTTTCTCTGAACCTCTTTGAAATGCTTTTAGAGCAACATTGAGAATGGAATTCAACAACAATTCCCCACAGCTGCAGTCAGAATACAGTGACCCCAGGAGCAGCTGGGGCAGTTGTTTTCCTGTTTTGTACTTGCTGTTTTCATAAAAGCTCTTCCAGAAGGTTCTGGAAGGTCCTGTGGCACCCATACTGAGGAACTGAGTCTGACCCAGGCCCTTAGATTCCAGGCCCTTATCCAAAATTTCTCCAGCAACGTGTTCTCCCAGAAGCACCCTTGCTGTGTCCTCCTAACCTCCCATCCCAGCAATCTACATGCTAGAGAATTTGTCTGGTGGAAGCTCTGTTTAGTGAAGGGAACCCTCACAGAGAAGTCAGGATCCCAGGTTCTGGCCTCAGATAAAGCTTTACTCAGCTCTGTGAACTTGTCTCAATCTCATCTCTCTTTGGCCTTAGTTCCCACAACTATAAAGTAAGGAAAGTGAAAGTCATTCAGTCGTGTCTGACTCTTTGTGATCCCATGGATTGTAGTCTGAATTCTCCATACCAGAATACTGGAGTGGCTACCCTTTCCCTTCTCCAGGGGATCTTCTCAACCCAGGGATCGAACCCAGGTCTCCCTTACTGCAGGCAGATTCTTTACCAACTGAGCTATCCAGGGAAGCCATAAAGTCAGGAGGTTGGATAGAAAACCTTAGGATCCCCTTTCTGTAGAGAGTTAGCAGTGATGGTTCAAGGTGAGCACTTCATTACAGCAGGAGGTAGAGACAGGTTTTTTTAACGGGGTTGTTTTTATATGGAGACAGAAGTCAACAGAATACGTAGTCTCTCTGGAGGCAAGCTTAATAGATGATGAAGGACTCTGATACAAGACAAGGCAAACATAACAAACTTCTTCAATAAAAATCTGTCTCACAATAAATAAACAATGATCTCTTCTCCAACTGCCCATTATGGTACCTGAAATGTCACCAAGAGATCCCTCTTTTCCTTTTTTTTGCAGATTTTGTGTTTCTAGGATCTATTATAAAAAGATGTAAGTGTCTCTAAAAGGAGGAATAGATAATGCTGTTATCATTGTGATTCGTGGCTTGAGAGGGGACCGAGTAATCAGTGCTGTCCACAGTGGCTTGCTTGTGACGAAGCTCAGAGCAGTTCCCAACTTGAAGGGCTATATTCTATTCCATCTCTTCTCAAACTTTAATGAGCCTATGAATTACCCAGGAGGATCTTGGTAAATGCATATTTCGATTCAGTAGGTCTCTGTGGGACCTGAAGGAATCCGCATTTCTAATAAGCTCCCTGGTGACATGGATGCTGCTGATCCCCAGAGCACACACCTGGAGTAACAAGAGTGTATAGCACATGACCTAGTCCTTTGCACAGAGCTAACTGGACTGCAGGAGCTGAGCACTTGACTTCAAGCCAGCCAATCTGTGAGCTGACCTCTGCTCAAAAGGGCATGATGAACCAATCACAGATTTAAACAGGAGGGAGGGACAGAGGCTTCAGGACACAGGGAGAAGGCCTGACTCATTTTAATGACAATATGAGAGAAAGACTGTCTGAAGACAGTCTTCTAAGGGCATAAGCTGTCAGCCTGGATCTTGAACACTGACTGACTTCTCTGGTTTCTCTCTCTATAAGGCACGCTGGACTCTACTTCCTCTTCTTCCCATCAGGGAATACTGAAAATCCTGAGATGAAGTTTGGGTGGGGATGTACACCTGGGTAGGGTTTCATGGTAGGCATCTCGGATTGTTGTTTAGATCACTTGAAAGCCTTCGATGCCCAAAGACAAAGGTTTGTGGGGTGAGAGGCAGGGCAGAGATAGTGGAACCTAAACAAGGGTTAGATGTCACAGCTTGTCCGAGGCTGCCAGTAAATTTTGTCAGTGCTGTCGATCTCTTTGTAGGAATTTGGATTGTTTGCTGGCTTGTACTTTTCTAGAATATTTTTCTTCCATCCATCATGGCCACTGAGGTACATTCCCTGATATGACTCCAATCTCTGCTGCAGTTGATTGGTCCAGCCATGGACTGCTGGCATGTCACTGTTGGTGTATAAATTCTCACAGTAGTTTCATGATCCTTTTATTTCTGTGGTATTGGTTGAAATCTATCCTTTTTCATTTATAATTTATTTTTTTGAGTTTTTTTTTCTGATAAGTCTAGCTAAGGTTTGTGAATTCTGTTTTTTTTTTTTTCAAAAAACTAACTCCTAATTCTGTTGATTTTTTCATATTATTTCTCCATTCTCTTTTTCATTTATTTCTGCTCTGACCTTTGTTATCTTCTTTTTGCTCACTCTGGACTTTGTTTTTCAAGTTCCCTTAGGTGTTAGTTTGTTTATTTGGTATCTTTCCTTTAAAAAAATATAGGTATTTATTCTATAAAATTCCCTCTTAGAACTGCTTTTTCTACATCCCATAGGTTTTGGTATGTTGTATTTCTATCCTGAAGAATAGTTCATGTACTCTCAAGAAGAATATGTATCCTGCTATTGTTTAATTGAATGTCTTGCACATGTCTGTTAGGTCCATTTGATTTAAAGTATAGTTTAAGTCCAGTGTTTCCTTATTGATTTTCTGTGTGGATGATCTAACCATTGCTGAAAGTAGGATATTGAAGTACATACTATTATTATATAGTCTATTAATCCCTCCAGATCTGTATTTGCTTAATATATTTAGGTACTCCAATGTTGGGTGCATATATATATATATTTGCAATTATTATATCATCTTGAATAGACCTCTCTATCATTACATAACTTTTTTAAAAATCTCTTGCAGTTTTGGACTGTTTGTTCAGTTGCTGAGTCTGACTCATGGCTAAGGGGTGTGCGTAACTCAATGAAGCTATGAGCCATGCCAGTCAGGGCCACCCAACAAAGACGGGTCACAGTGGAGAGTTCTGACAAAATGTGATCCACTGGAGGAGGCAGTGGCAAACCACCCCAGTATACTTGCTGTGAAAACCCCATGAACTGCGTAAATTTTGACTTATAGTCAACCTTTTCTGATAAAAGTATAGTTATTCTTGTTCTCTTTTGTTTTCCTCATGCTCAGAATNTTAGAAAAGGCAAAGAAATCAGAGATCAAATTGCCAACATCTGTTGGATAGTAGAAAAAACAAGGGGATTCCAGAAAATTCATCTACTTCTGCTTCACTGACTATGCTAAAGCTTTTGACTATGTCGATCACAACAAACTGCAAAATTCTTAAAGAGATGGAAATACCAGACCACCTTACTGCCCTCTTAGGAAACCTGTTTGTAAATCAAGAAGCAACAGTTAGAACTGGACATGGAACAATGGACTGGTTCAAAATTGGGAAAGGAGTGCATCAAGCACATCACGGTGTATATTGTCACCCTGCTTATTTAACTTACATGCAGAGTACATCATGTGAAATGCTGGGATGAAGCAAAGCTGGAATCAAGATTGCCAGGAGAAATATCAATAACTTCAGATATGCAGATGACACCACCCTTATGGCAGAAAGCAAAAAAGGAATTAACAAATCTCTTGATGAAGGTGAAAGAGGAGAGTGAAAATCCTGGCTTAAAACTGAACATTCAAAAAAGAAGATCATGGCATCCGGTCCCAATACTTCATGGCAAATAGATGGGCAAACAATAGAAACAATGACAGACTTTATTGTCTTGTCCAAAATCACTGCAGATGGTGACTGAAGCCATGAAATTAAAAAAACAACAACAACAACACTTGTTCCTTGAAAGAAAACCTATGACCAACATAGACAACATATTAAAAAGAAGAGACATTATTTTGCCAACAAAAGTCCGTCTAGTCAAGGCTATGGTTTTTCCAGTAGTCATGTATGGATGTGAGAGTTGGGCTATAAAGAAAACTGAGTGCTGAAGAATTGATTCTCTGAACTGTGGTGTTGGAGAAGACTCTTGAGAGTCCTTGGACTGCAAGGAGATCCAACCAGTCAATCCTAAAGGAAATCAGTCCTGAATATTCATTGGAAGGACTGATGCTGAAGCTGAAGCTCCAATACTTTGGCCACCTGATTCTGAGAATGATCTGATTGGAAAAGACCCTGATTCTGGGAAAAACTGAAGGTGGGAGGAAAAGGGGATGAGTGAGGATGAGATGGTTGGATGGCATCACCGACTCAATGGACATGAGTTTGAACAAACTCCGGGAGTTGGTGATGGATAGGGAAGCCTGGCATGCTGCAGTTCACAGGGTTGCAAAGAGTTGGACACAACTGAGTGATTGAACTGAACTGAACTGATAATCAGCAAATAGGATGAATTGTAATAATATATATATTTTTTTAAATTAGAGGATAATTACTTTACAATATTGTGATGGTTTTTGACATACAGTAAGCCTGGCATACTGCAATCCATGGGGTCTCAAAGAGTTACCTCATACAAACTAAGTATACTAAATTATGATTGCTAAATGGTATCCTAGGATGTTGAAAAATGGAATTAGTTCAAGGTTTCATAAACATCTTGGTGGATTAAAACATTTAATTTGTAGGTCACTAAACTATGGTGCTTTCAATTATTTTAGATATGCTGAAATTCTCTTATCAATCTACTATTTTTCTAATAAAATTTAAGTATATGTATAAATAAGTGTCCTCTTGATTTGTATGAAAATGCTAATTTATTTTAAATACCATATACCCAAAGGATTTATGAACAGTACATTTTTGGTAGTAATAATATTTATGCATTACGTAAAAGTAACTTCATTAAACATCATCTGTATCTATTACAGAAAAAAATTCAGAAACTTGTTTATATGGGTAGACTTAACGAGAAGGAGTCTTTTGGTGAGATAAGTGTTCTTCTTCAAGTTCCTTTCACCTGCACAATAGTTACTGGAAAAGACGTTGAGATGGCAATTATTGAAGATAAGGACCTACATGGTAAATACATAAATGCCTTTTATTTCACTATTCTGCCATTTTATTTGATAAGTTTTTGATAAGAGTAGTTGTATTTCACAGACAAATTAGGATACTCAGGTAAGTATGGTTGTTTGTGTGTTATTTACAGAGAAAACATACTTATATATAATCCCACTTATAACTTCATAGTTTATCTGCATTAATTGCATTACTTTTAGAGTATATTAGCAATATTTTAGAAGACTTGGATTGTAAATTACTAAAATCATTTTGTTAATTCTCACTATCATCAATAGCAACATTTCCCTCCTTTCTAGATTTTTTTAAATTACTGCTTCCTTGTTTCTTGTTCATGTCAATTTTGTACTATCATCCAATATATAATCTAGATCAAGCGTATATAAAAATCCATGGCTTGCAGTATTTAAACTTTTATCTNACTTTTAGAGTATATTAGCAATATTTTAGAAGACTTGGATTGTAAATTACTAAAATCATTTTGTTAATTCTCACTATCATCAATAGCAACATTTCCCTCCTTTCTAGATTTTTTTAAATTACTGCTTCCTTGTTTCTTGTTCATGTCAATTTTGTACTATCATCCAATATATAATCTAGATCAAGCGTATATAAAAATCCATGGCTTGCAGTATTTAAACTTTTATCTTAAACTTAATTAAAAAAATTTTTTATTAGAATATAGCTGATTCACTATGTGGTGCTAGTTTCAGGTGTACAACAAAGCAAAGTGAATCAGTTATACGTATGCACACATCCACTTTTTTTTTTTTTTTGAGATTAAGAAAAGGACTTCATTGGTAAAGTGAAATTTAAGAAACCAGATCTTTTTACAGATATTGCCAAAGAAGTCCATTAAATTAATTTTAATAGTCATTTCCTAAAGTTGAGACTTATTTATTTTTTCCATTTTTTAAAATATAAATTTATTTATTTTAATTGGAGATTAATTACTTTACAATATTGTATTGATTTTGCCATACATCAACATGAATCTGCCACAGGTATACACATTTTCTCCATCCTGAACCCCCTTCCTCCTCCCTCCCCGTACCATCACACTGGGTCATCCCAGTGCACCAGCCCAAGCACTGATTTTTTTTTTTTTTTTTAGATTCTTTCCCCATATAGCCATTACAGAATATTGAATAGAGCACCTTGTGCTATACAACAGTTCCTCATTATTTGTCTATTTTATTACTATATACTGAAGTGTGTATGTCAATTCTAATCTCCCAGTTTTCCTTCTTTATCCCTCAAAGAAGTTATAAAGAAGTTATCCTTCTTTATTCCCTGGTAACCAAAAGTTTTTACATTTGTGACCATACTTCTGTTTTATAAATAAGTTTATTTATATCACTTTTACTTAGATTCCACATTTAAGTAATATCATGTGATATTTATCTTTCTTTGTCTGATTTACTTCAATCAGTATGACAATATCTTAAGTCCATCCATGTTGCTGTAAATGGCAAAATTTTGTTCTTTTTAATGACTAATATTCCATTGTATATATGTACCACACCTTCTTTATCCATTCCTCTTTCAATGGACATTTAAGTTGATTCCATGATCTAGCTCTTGTAAACAGTGCTGCAGTGAACATTGCAGCATATATACCTTTCTGAATTATGGTTTTCTCTGGCTATATCCTTAGGAGTGGAATTTCTGGGTCATATAATTATTTTAGTTTTAGTTTTTTAGAAGTGCTATATTGTTTTCCTTAATGGCTATACATTCCCACCAACAGTTGGGGAAGTTTCCCTTTTCTCTACACACTCTCCACACTTTGTTTATACATTTTTTTGATGATGTCTATGGACACGACTCAGTGACTTCACTTTCACTTTTCACTTTCTTGCACTGGAGAAAGAAGTGGCAACCCACTCCAGTGTACTTGCCTGGAGAATCCCAGGGATGGCGGAGCCTGGTGGGCTGCTGTCTATGGGGTCGCACAGAGTCGGACATGACTAAAGCGACTTAGCAGCAGCAGCAGCATTCTGACCATGTGAGGTGATATGTTACTATAGTTTATATTTCTCTAACAATTAGTGATGCTAAAAATTTTAGAGCTCTAGACATTACTGACTAAGGTCCGTCTAGTCAAGGCTATGTTTTGTTCCTGTGGTCACGTATAGATGTGAGAGTTGGACTGTGAAGAAGGCTGAGAGCCAAAGTTTTGATGCTTTTGAACTGTGGTGTTGAAGAAGACTCTTGAGAATCCCTTGGATTGCAAGGAGATTCAACCAGTCCATTCTAAAGGAGATCAGTCCTGTATGTTCTTTGGAAGGAATGATGCTAAAGCTGAAACTCCAGTACTTTGGCCACCTCATGAAAAGAGCTGACTCATTGGAATAGACTCTGATACTGGGAGGGATTGGGGGCAGGAGGAGAAGGGGACGACCGAGGATGAGATGGCAGGATGGCATCACTGACTCGATAAACGTGAGTCTGAGTGAACTCCAGGAGTTGGTGATGGACAGGGAGGCCTGGCGTGCTGCAATTCATGGAGTCGCAAAGAGTCGGACACAACGGAGCGACTGAACTGAACTGAACTGAGAAGTATTGGAAGAATAATCGCCCAGTCATGTGTGATTGACCCTCCGAATACTATAAATATTTAAATAGGATATGCACTTGAATTTGAAGTACAAATGATAACATTGATTAAAAGATCTAGGAACTTATAGAAATTAACATAGGTGACAGATTTGCTTTCAGATCAGTTCAGTTCAGTTGCTCAGTCGTATCCGACTCTTTGTGACCCCATGAATCACAGCACGCCAGGCCTCTCTGTCCATCACCAACTCCTGGAGTTCACCCAGACTCATGTGCATCGAGTTGGTGATGCCATCCAGCCCTCTCATCCTCTGTCGTCCCCTTCTCCTGCCCCCAATTCCTCCCAGCATCAGGATCTTTTCCAATGAGTCAACTCTTTGCATGAGAGATTTATTTTAAATAAGCTCAATTAGAACATTTTCATATTACTTATATATGATTTGGCTGAATTCTCTTTTCTGAATTTCAAGGTTTTTTTTTTTTTTAATGTTTCTTAGAGAATATGTATCCTCTACCTTTTTAACTCTGATTTTGTTTAGCTTCAAATTCATGTGTCCACTTTTAGCAGGTATGCGTTTAAAATTGCATTGACTAATTCTTTCCTTCTATATCATTCAACTACCAAACCTCTCAAGGTACATGTCACTTAAGAATATGTACTAACTACTGATTACATTTACAATAGTCTCACTTGACATAGGCTAGACTTTTCTTTTCATGTACCAATGATGTTAACTGATGCAAGGTAAATACACTTTGGACTCTTTTGCATAAAGCAACATGTAACACATGAAAGTCCTCTTTCAAGCATGTATCAGAATTATCTTTATCATCTGGCAAACTAAAATTCAAACAGAGGTCATAGTTTAACTTTTGTGTTTTTGTGAGTATTGTTCATATTTTTTAATTCCATGCATTTGTTCATTTGGAACTGATGTTATAAACTTATTGACATGTTGGGTGACTAATTAAACATTTAGTTTTCCAGTAATGCATTTACAATTCCACTCCAAATTTACTGTATTTAACGATCTTTAATAGATTGCAACATAATCCACATATGAGAAGAAAACATTTTCTCAAGGATACAGTTCACACTCTATTTTCTCCCATATAAATTATGTTAAAGAACCAATATCACTTAAATGATCCAGTTTATTAATGATAAATACCTAAAGGAAGCAGTGCAGTCACTGTATTTTTGCCTGGGATAAGTAGAACAGAATTCAAGAAACATAAAAGAGTGCATAAATGCTAAATATTATATCTGGAGAATTATATATATACATAACTATATATAATCATAGAGGAAATGTACAGTAATTAATTGGACATTATTTAAAAGGACTTAAAGCTGTCTCTTATACACATCTCTCACTAAACTATGGTGCTTTCAATTATTTTAGATATGCTGAAATTCTCTTATCAATCTACTATTTTTCTAATAAAATTTAAGTATATGTATAAATAAGTGTCCTCTTGATTTGTATGAAAATGCTAATTTATTTTAAATACCATATACCCAAAGGATTTATGAACAGTACATTTTTGGTAGTAATAATATTTATCCATTACGTAAAAGTAACTTCATTAAACATCATCTGTATCTATTACAGAAAAAAATTCAGAAACTTGTTTATATGGGTAGACTTAACGAGAAGGAGTCTTTTGGTGAGATAAGTGTTCTTCTTCAAGTTCCTTTCACCTGCACAATAGTTACTGGAAAAGACGTTGAGATGGCAATTATTGAAGATAAGGACCTACATGGTAAATACATAAATGCCTTTTATTTCACTATTCTGCCATTTTATTTGATAAGTTTTTGATAAGAGTAGTTGTATTTCACAGACAAATTAGGATACTCAGGTAAGTATGGTTGTTTGTGTGTTATTTACAGAGAAAACATACTTATATATAATCCCACTTATAACTTCATAGTTTATCTGCATTAATTGCATTACTTTTAGAGTATATTAGCAATATTTTAGAAGACTTGGATTGTAAATTACTAAAATCATTTTGTTAATTTTCACTATCATCAATAGCAACATTTCCTCCCTTTCTAGATTTTTAAAAATCACTGCTTCCTTGTTTCTTGTTCATATCAATTTTGTACTATCATCCAATATATAATCTAGATCAAGCGTATATAAAAATCCATGGCTTGCAGTATTTAAACTTTTATCTTAAACTTAATTAAAAAAATTTTTTATTAGAATATAGCTGATTCACTATGTGGTGCTAGTTTCAGGTGTACAACAAAGCAAAGTGAATCAGTTATACGTATGCACACATCCACTTTTTTTTTTTTTTGAGATTAAGAAAAGGACTTCATTGGTAAAGTGAAATTTAAGAAACCAGATCTTTTTACAGATATTGCCAAAGAAGTCCATTAAATTAATTTTAATAGTCATTTCCTAAAGTTGAGACTTATTTATTTTTTCCATTTTTAAAATATAAATTTATTTATTTTAATTGGAGATTAATTACTTTACAATATTGTATTGATTTTGCCATACATCAACATGAATCTGCCACAGGTATACACATTTTCTCCATCCTGAACCCCCTTCCTCCTCCCTCCCCGTACCATCACACTGGGTCATCCCAGTGCACCAGCCCAAGCACTCTTTTTTTTTTTTTTCTTTTTAGATTCTTTCCCCATATAGGCCATTATAGAGTATTGAACAGAGCACCTTGTGCTATACAACAGTTCCTCATTATTTGTCTGTTTTATTACTATATACTGAAGTGTGTATGTCAGTTCTAATCTCCCAGTTTTCCTTCTTTATCCCTCAAAGAAGTTATAAAGAAGTTATCCTTCTTTATTTTCTGGTAACCAAAAGTTTTTACATTTGTGACCATACTTCTGTTTTATAAATAAGTTTATTTATATCACTTTTACTTAGATTCCACATTTAAGTAATATAATGTGATATTTATCTTTCTTTGTCTGATTTACTTCAATCAGTATGACAATATCTTAAGTCCATCCATGTTGCTGTAAATGGCAAAATTTTGTTCTTTTTAATGACTAATATTCCATTGTATATATGTACCACACCTTCTTTATCCATTCCTCTTTCAATGGACATTTAAGTTGATTCCATGATCTAGCTCTTGTAAACAGTGCTGCAGTGAACATTGCAGCATATATACCTTTCTGAATTATGGTTTTCTCTGGCTATATCCTTAGGAGTGGAATTTCTGGGTCATATAATTATTTTAGTTTTAGTTTTTTAGAAGTGCTATATTGTTTTCCTTAATGGCTATACATTCCCACCAACAGTTGGGGAAGTTTCCCTTTTCTCTACACACTCTCCACACTTTGTTTATACATTTTTTTGATGATGTCTATGGACACGACTCAGTGACTTCACTTTCACTTTTCACTTTCTTGCACTGGAGAAAGAAGTGGCAACCCACTCCAGTGTACTTGCCTGGAGAATCCCAGGGATGGCGGAGCCTGGTGGGCTGCTGTCTATGGGGTCGCACAGAGTCGGACATGACTAAAGCGACTTAGCAGCAGCAGCAGCATTCTGACCATGTGAGGTGATATGTTACTATAGTTTATATTTCTCTAACAATTAGTGATGCTAAAAATTTTAGAGCTCTAGACATTACTGACTAAGGTCCGTCTAGTCAAGGCTATGTTTTGTTCCTGTGGTCACGTATAGATGTGAGAGTTGGACTGTGAAGAAGGCTGAGAGCCAAAGTTTTGATGCTTTTGAACTGTGGTGTTGAAGAAGACTCTTGAGAATCCCTTGGATTGCAAGGAGATTCAACCAGTCCATTCTAAAGGAGATCAGTCCTGTAT
>SJYX01004344.1:126825-142461 GCA_006410675.1 Oreotragus oreotragus
TGATGGGACCAGATGCCATGATCTTCATTTTCTGAATGTTGAGCTTGAAGCCAACTTTTTCACTCTCCTCTTTCACTTTCATCGAAAAGCTTTTTAGTTCCTCTTCACTTTCTGCCATAAGGGTGGTGTCATCTATGTATCTGAGGTTATTGATATTTCTCCTGGCAATCTTGAGTCCAACTTGTGCTTCTTCCAGCCGAGCGTTTCTCATGATGTACTCTGCATATAAGTTAAATAAGCAGGATGACAATATAAAGCCTTGATGTACTCCTTTTCCTATTTGGAACCAGTCTGTTTTTTCATGTCCAGTTCTAACTGTTGCTTACTGACCTGCATATATATATATGGTATTATATATTACAATATATGTGTTATATATATTATATAAATTATATATATTTTATATTTATTTATTAAATGTATATAATATATTATATTTATATATATCATATATATTATAATATATGTGTTATATATATATATATATATAAAACAAATTCAAGCAAATCATAAAAATCCTATGTAAATAGTTCCAGGGCTTCCCAGGTGGCACTAGTGGTAAAGAGCCCGCCTGCCAATTCAGGAGACTTGAGAGACACAGTTCCCTCCATCTCTGGGTCAGGAAGATCCTCTTGATGAGAGCATGGCGACTTACCACAGTAATCTTGCCTGGAGAACCCCATGGACAGAGAAGCCTGGTGGCTACAGTCCATAGAGTCACAAAGAGTCAAACACTATTGAAGTGACTTCACATGCACACAACAGTTATATGATTATATACAAAAGAGTGGAAATATATCCACCAGGTTTTCAACTACTGTTGTCAGGATGTGGATTGAGTAGCATATTTGACTTTTGAAATTAAAAAAAAAATCTATTAATATTTTAAAGGCAAAAAGATAAACATTGAATAGATTATTTGATTCCTAANTTTCCCCCTGCCCTTTAAAAACAAGTCTAATGATTGTATGGATACTCTTAAGTCATAAAATATGCTAAAGTTTATTTTTAGTTTCCAAATAGTCTCAACTGAGGTATTAATGCATCTAACTTGATAAGAAGCACGGATCCAAATTCGATGCAGTGTTGATTGGCTTGCTACATCCTTTTTCTTTGTTTTCTTGCTGCTTGTCAGCTGGGGAATCCTTCTCAGCCACTAGAGGCTGCCCCATTCACAAGCCCTCTCCATCGCAGCAATGAAAACTCCCATTTGATCTCTCACACTGAGTCATTCAAATTTCTTTTCTCTCCCAACTGCTTTTGAACAGCTCATTCTGTGGGTGATCTTGCTAGGTTCCTCCAGATAAGCTCCCTAGAAGATCAACTTGTTAGTTGTCTTACCTTTTTTCTGTGAAATCTCTCTGATTTATAATATATTAATGGAAGTCATACCATAATCATGAAGGGCACATCAGAATACTGCTTCCGCATTGCTGGGGGCATAATTACCTATATAAAAACCACTTCATTAATTTTCTCCTTTGATGAAGACAGTATGCTATGGTGAGAATATCATGAGTGTTTCAGGTAAAATTTCAATTTATAGTCTATCATCTTCTGTGGGGCTTCTCTGGTGGCTCAAATGTTAAATAATCTGCCTGCAATGAGAGGGACCTGGGTTTGACCCCTGGGTTGGGAAGATCCCCTGGAGGAGGGCATGGTAACCCAGTCCAATATTCTTGCTGGAGAATTCCATGGATAGAGGATGGGGTCATAAAGAGTTGGGCATGACTGAATGACTAAGCACATCATCTTCTGTGAATTGTGGCTGTAAGAAATTACCCTAACCCCTACATTCCAATGTTTTCATGGTAAAACTTTGTATAACAATAATTACTTTCTAGAAATATCCTGACCCAGGTGAAAACACTTAGAAAAGCATCAGATACAGATTCATACTTGCATAGTCATATTTGGAAATTTTACTAGAAATCTGCATATTGGGTAATCAAAATAGCTAACATTAGTGATTCTTTACTGAATTAAATTGCTTTATTTGATTTATTTCATTAAATCTAATGACAATCCTTTGAGTTAAGCTTATTAAACAAATTTTACAAAAGAGGAAATTAATGCTTATAAAGCAGAAGACACTTGCACAAATAAACAGGAATTTGTAGTGATGGAGCCAGAATTCAGGCCCAATTGTGTACAAAGCCCATGCTCTTAACTATGCTTCTCATTTTATAGAGGAGAAATTGGAAACTTAGGAAAAGTGAAATGTTTAACTGAGGACGTTTGTCTAACGTGTCAGAGCACATCTTGGAAACCAGCTTTTAAGGTTCACAATTGTATTATTCTAAGCATTGGTATTTATTAATTTAATTTATGTGTGAATAGTCCTGGGAAGTAGAACCATTCTACTTAGAATGTAATACAAAAATACGTGTTATAACAAAATACTGTTTATGGAAGTAAAGGGTTTTTCTTAATATACGTAAATAGGTAAAACATTTTGTAGTAATGTAACTTTTATTTAGAGAAATGGCTTTAATATATAGGCATTAAAAAGTTGTGGAGCTCTAAAAGGGAAAATCAACGAAACACTGATATACAAATTACATATAACTTTTAGGGAAATATTCATTGTTGTCTCTTTAGGAATAATTTTTTCAAAATAAAATAATAGTTAAAATATATTTTATAATTCTTGAGACCAGCTGCTGCCTGCTCAGTCGTGTCTGACTCTTTGCAACCCCGTGAAGTAAAGCATGCCAGGCCTCCCTGTTCATCACCAACTCCTGGAGTTCAGTCTAACTCACATCCATTGAGTCGGTGATGCCATCCAGCTATCTCATCCTCTGTTGTCCNAATAGTTAAAATATATTTTATAATTCTTGAGACCAGCTGCTGCCTGCTCAGTCGTGTCTGACTCTTTGCAACCCCGTGAAGTAAAGCATGCCAGGCCTCCCTGTTCATCACCAACTCCTGGAGTTCAGTCTAACTCACATCCATTGAGTCGGTGATGCCATCCAGCTATCTCATCCTCTGTTGTCCCTTTCTCCTCCTGCCACCAATCCCTCCCAGCATCAAAGTCTTTTCCAATGAGTCAACTCTTTGCATGAGGTGGCCAAAGTATTGGAGTTTCAGCTTTAGCATCAGTCCTTCCAAAGAACACCCAGGACCTATCTCCTTCAGAATGGACTGGTTGGATCTCCAGTTGAATAGATTATTTGATTATTTGATTCCTAATTTATGAACTCTTCAAAATTCTCACACTTTTCAAATTTATTTTGGTATCCAATTTTGTAAAATGTATTCATATTTTTATATGATTATATTATGAAGATTTCAGTTCCTTTAAAAATGATAATGGAATTCTCAACAGTTCATTTCAGTGGTTATCCCACCTGCCTCATAAAGATAGCTGTTTCAGTCTATCTGTTCATTAAACCCTGGACTTTATACCTAGTCTCATGCTCATTTGAGATATTTGTCAAAGGAGTTGAACTACCGTATTCCTGGCACTTTGTTAGGTGCTCTAAAATTGTTTGCTCTTTCCCTTTTAGAGAAAAAGAAGTAAGTTCCTTTATGTGTAACTTTTCATCATTATTATTATACTTATAAAAGCAAAGATTCGGCATTGAAAATAAGCTCTTCCTGACTCCTGATTCTATACTGCTTCTCATACATTTATAATTCTGTTATTTTTCATACTATAATATTAATGTATCCTCCTTTATGCACACTGAAACTTTTATCCTGCAGGAATTCTTTCTTTTTGAGTGGCAATTCACAAGTACAAAACTCACCTGTACTTAGAATTATGTCACCTTTATCAGCATCACCAGATGCATGCAAGAAAATAAATAATAGCAAATTACATTATCTTGGTTTTAAAGAAACACTATCCAATGTTAGAGAAGTGAGTGAAAGTGAAAGTCACTCAGTTGTGTCCAACTTTTTGTGNCACCTTTATCAGCATCACCAGATGCATGCAAGAGAATAAATAATAGCAAATTACATTATCTTGGTTTTAAAGAAACACTATCCAATGTTAGAGAAGTGAGTGAAAGTGAAAGTCACTCAGTTGTGTCCAACTATTTGTGACCCCATGGACTGTAGAGTCCATGGAATTCTCCAGGCCAGAATCCTGGAGTGGGTGGCCTTTTCCTTCTCCAGGGGATCTTCCCAACCCAGGGATAGAAGCCAGCTCTCCCTCATTGCAGGCAGATTCTTTACCAGTGAGCCACAAGAGAAGCCCAATGTTAGAGAAGAAATGGGTAAAATAGCCAATTGTAAGCAAGGTTCTGTTAGACAATGAATCTTCCTAGTGGTACAATCCAAATCATGTAAAGTGGAAACAGAATTGTGAAGAAGTTTAATGCTCTTTGGCTTCTTAATAGTCTTAATATCCTTCTAGATACTGTTTATGAGGTACCAATGATTCTTTGATTTTAAAACATAGTGATATAAATTTAACTGCTTGCTAAGACTGATAGTGATTGGAGACCTCAGTATTTTTGACTTGCTGAAAATTAGATTCAAGGAAGGCTCATTCACATAGTTTTCAAATTCATTTGACATGTGTTTTAAAGTAGATGTAAAAGTAAAGCAAGTGAAGTCGCTCAGTTGTGTCCAACTCTTTGCGGCCCCATAGACTGTAGCCTACAAGGCTCCTCTGTCCATGGGATTTTCCAGGCAATAGTACTGGAGTGGATTGCCATTTCCTTCTCCAGGGGGTCTTCCCAACCCAGGGCTCGAACCCAGGTCTCCTACATTGTAGACAGACGCTTTACCATCTGAGCCACCAGGGAAGTCCTTCTCTGGACTAAAGTAGATGTACTGCTTGAATAATATAATAATATTGAAAGTAAGAGAGAGAAGTTTACTTATGTCTTATCTGCATATAACATTGTATAACAGAATCCTAACAGAATTGACTATTTCATCTGTAGCCATTAGATAGTCTTAAAAATATTTTGTTCATCTTTCAACGGATATTTATGAGTACCTGCTTTGTAGAAGACACCATTCTAAGCACTGGGGATAAACTAGTGAACAAAACAAAATTCTTGTTTACATGAAACTTACTTATTGGGGAAGATAAATACTATAAAAATGCATGCATATATTACATATCAGGTAGTAATGAGTGCTCTGAAGAAAAACAAAGCATATCAGAAGACAGATGGAGAGATGCTATTTTAGACAAAAGGATCAAGAAGGACCCCCTAATAATACGATATTGTACCTGAGACCTGAGGAAAGTGCAGAATGTCTGGAGGAGGAAGGACAGGGGCAGAATTAATGAAGAATGTAAAAAAGTCTGAAGTAGAGCCTGCTGAGAATGGTTCATGATCAGTTCAGTGTAGTTCAAATGAGTGACTAAGCGGGAACATTGTAAGAAATGAAATCAGAGTAGCAGCAGGAGAAAGGCGGATATAGGGTCATTAAACTTAAAGATCCTTGATTTTATTCTTGGTGAGGCTTTGGGGATTTATAAAATGAAGAGGAATATAATCTAGGTTTGTTTTTCTTTAATCACTTTAGTTCCATATGGAGAACGTATTTGAAGGGCAAGGATTGAAGTGAAAAGATCAGTTGTGAGAGCTTTAGAAAGTCCATGTAGAAAATGATGATGGCATACTCTGAATCAACTTACAAAGTCAGCAAAATCCCTAGCAAAATCCCTATCAAATTCCCAGCCTGCCCCTTTGTTTTTCTTTTGGCAGAAAATGATAGACTGTTACTAAAATCCAGATAGAAACACAAGAGATGCAGAATAGCCAAAGTAATCTTGATAAGAAGAAATATGGAAGAATCCCAAACTTTAAAACTTACTGCAAAACTGTGTAGTAGTTGCATAAAGAAAGACATATATCAATGGAATACGATTGAGAGTCTAGACATAAACTTTTTATAGTTATGGTCAATTTTTGAAAAGATGACAAAATAATTCAAAGAGAAAGAATAGCAGTTTCAAAAGTGATCCTGAGATAATTGGGTATGCTCCCTCACAAAAATGAAGTTGGACTCCTACTTCACACTACAGGCAAAAATTAAATTTAAATAGTTGCAAAGACTGATAAAATTGAATGTAATAACAAAACTAATAAAACTCAGGATAAAATTTGAGAGTAAGTTTTTATGACCTTAAGTTAGGTAAACTCTTTTTAATTATGATACCAAAGTACAAGCAAGAAAGGGAAAATAAGTGGCTTATTGAAGTTCATTAAAATTAAAAACTTTTACATTGCAAATTATACTAACAAGAAGGGATAAGGCAATCCACAGAATGGAAAAAAGATTAGAAATAATTTTTATAGTAAGGTATTGAATATCAAAAGAGTGCTAACACCCCCATTAAAATCAGTGAATAGTCTGAACAGATATTTTTCCAAAATATAAAATAAGGTACTGTGCACATAAAAAGATGCTAAGCATAACGATTAAGAAAGTGCAAATCAATACTGCAATGAGATAACATTTCTTTACCACTATTATAGCAAAAATTTTCAAAGAAAGACAATAAATGCTTTTAAGGATATGAAGTAATGGGAATTCTCATACACAACTGATGGAAATATAAAATGGTGCAACCACTTTGAAAAATAACTCAATAGTTCTTCATAAAACCAAACATACCTTTATGGCATAATTAAGCAACTTCACTTGTAGGTGGTTGTAACAGTATTATTCATAATAGCCAAAACATGGAAACAATTCAAATGTTCATCAACTGATAACATGTGATGTATCCGTAAAATGGAATACTCAGCAATAAAAAGGAGTGAAGTACTGATACAGAATGCAGCATGGATGGGGCTTCCCTGGTGGCTCAGATGGTAAAGAATCTGCCTGCAATGCAGGAGACCCAGGTTCAATCCCTGGGTTGTAAAAATCCCCTGGAGAAGGGAATGGCAACCCTTTCCAGTATTCTTGCCTGGAGAATTCCATGGATGAACCTTCAAACATTGTGCTAAGTAAAAGAAGCCAGTCACAAAAGATCGTATATTATGTAATCCTGTTTCTGTGAGATATCCAGAATAAAATCTATAGAGATAGAAAGTAGATTAGTGGTTGTTAGGCCTGAGAGAGAAAATGGAGAGGGATGAAGAGTGATTGTTAAAAGATGTGAATTCTTTTGAATGGTAACAAATATTTTAAATTAAATTGTGGTATGTTTCAGTTCAGTTCAGTTCAGTCAGTCATGTCCGACTATTTGTGACCTCATGAACTGCAGCACTCCAGGCTTCCCTGTCCATCACCAACTCCTGGAGTTCACTCAAATTCATGTCCATTGAGTCGGTGAGGCCATCCAGCCATCTCATCCTCTGTCATCCCCTTCTCCTCCTGCCCCCAATCCCTCCCAGCATCAGAGTCTTTTCCAATGAGTCAACTCTTCACATCAGGTGGCCAAAGTATTGGAGTTTGAGCTTTAGCATCAGTCCTTCCAAAGAAATCCCAGGGCTGATCTCCTTCAGAATGGACTGGTTGGATCTCCTTGCAGTCCAAGGGACTCTCAAGAGTCTTCTCCAACACCACAGTTCAAAAGCATCAATTCTTTGGCTCTCAGCTTTCTTCACAGTCCAACTCTCACATCCATACATGACCACTGAAAAAACCATAGCCTTGACTAGATGGACCTTTGTTGGCAAAGTAATGTCTCTGTTTTTTAATATGCTGTCTAGGTTGGTCATAGCTTTTCTTCCAAGGAGTAAGCTTCTTTTAATTTCACGGCTGCAGTCACCATATGCAGTGATTTTGGAGCCCCTTCCCCCCAGAAAAGAAAAGTCTCTCACTATTTCCATTGTTTCCCCATCTATTTGCCATGAAGTAATGGGACCAGTTGCCAAGATCTTTATTTTCTGAATGTTTAGTTTTAAGCCAACTTTTTCATTATCCTCTTTCACTTTCATCAAGAGTCTCTTTAACTCTTCTTTGCTTTCTGCCATAAGGGTGATGTCATCTGCATATCAGAGATTATTGACACTTCTCCCGGCAATATTGATTCCAGCTTGTGCTTCCTCCAGCCCAGCGTTTCTCATGATGTACTCTGCATATAAGTTCAATAAGCAGGGTGAGAATATACAGCCTTGACACTCTTTTTCCTATATGAAACCAGTCTGTTCTTCTATGTCCAGTTTTAACTGTTGCTTCTTGACCTGAATACAGGTTTCTCAGGAGGCAGGTCAGGTGGTCTGGTATTCTCTTCTTTTTAAAAATTTTCCACAGTTTGTCATGATCCCCACAGTCAAAGGCTTTGGCATAGTCAATAAAGCAGAAATAGATGTTTTTCTGGAACTCTCTTGCTTTTTCCTTGATCCAGTGGGTGTTGGCAATATGATCTCTGGTTCCTCTGCCTTTTCTAAATCCATCCTGAACATCTGGAAGTTCACGGCTCACGTACTGCTGAAGCCTGGCTTGGAGAATTTTGAGCAGTACTTTGCTAGCCTGCGAGATGAGTGCAATTTTGCAGTAGTTTGAACATTATTTGGCATTGTCTTCCTTAGGGATTGGAATGAAAACTGACCTTTTCCAGTCCTGTGGCCACTGCTGAGTTTTCCAAATTTGCTGGCATAATGAGTGCAGCATTTAAATAGCATCCTCTTTTAGAATTTGAAATAGCTCAACTGGAATTCCATCACTTCCACTAGCTTTTTTCATAGTGTTGCTTCCTAAGGCCCACTTGGCTTCGCATCCCAGAATGTCTGACTCTAGGTGAGTGATCACACCATCGTGGTTATCTGGCTCATGAAGATCTTTTCTGTGTGGTTCTTCTGTGTATTCTTGCCCCTCTTCTTAATATCTTCTGCTTCTGTTAAGTTCACACCATTTTTGTTCTTTATTGTGCCCATCTTTGTAGGAAATGTTCCCTCGGTATCTCTAATTTTCTTGAAGAGATCTCTAGTCTTTCCCATTCTACTGTTTTCCTCTATTTCTTTGAACTGATCGCCAGGGAAGGCTTTCTTATCTCTCCTTGCTATTCTTTGGAATAGAATGTGGAATGGAACTGATGTTGAAGCTGAAACTCCAATACTTTGGCCACCTGATGCGAAGAGCTGACTCATTTGAAAAGACCCTGATGCTTGGAAAGACTGAAGGTGGGAGGAGAAGGGGAGAAGGGAATGACAGAGAATGAGATGGTTGGATGACATCACTGACTCAATGGACATGAGTTTGAGCAAACTCTGGATGTTGGTGATGGACAGGGAGGCCTGGTGTGCTGTAGTCCATGGGGCTGCAAAGAGTCGAACATGATTGAGTGACTAAACTGAACTGATTCTTTGGAACGCTACATTTAAATTGGTATGTCTTTCCCTTTCTCCTTTGCCTTTTGTTTCTCTTCTTTTTTCAGCTTTTTGTAAGGCCTTCTCAGACAACCAGTTTGCCTTTTTGCATTTATTTTTCTTGGGCATGATCTTGATCACTGTTTCATGTATAATGTCACGAACCTCTGTCCATAGTTCTTCAGGCACTCTGTCTATGAGATCTCATAGCTTGAATCTATTTTTACTTCCACTGTATAATCATAAGGGATTTGATTTAGGTCATACATGAATGGTCCAGTGGTTTTCCCTACTTTCTTCAATTTAAGTCTGAATTTTGCAATAAATCTTGTTTTCAGTTACAATTTGCATTCTCACTTTTTCCCCTCCTCTCTGTGGCTAATGGGAAAGTCTAGAATAGTAATTTCTGTTCTTTTGTCTGAACTTATCTGTATAGTGATGATTTAAAAGGCAATCTAACCAAATAGTGTATTTTAAGATTTAAGAATCTCTGTGTTTTACTTTTCTGGTGTGAGACTGACTATCTGTATATCAAAGGGTGACATAAATTCTTAGACAGTTTATTTTTTAACATTTAGTTTAGGTTTCAGACAATTGTTAAGGAAATGAAATAAATAGTTCTGTTTAAGCTTCAGAGACAGAGCAGAGCAGGCCTCTGACCTTGCTTCTAACCTGCATGGACACTGCCCAGACTGGGATTGACTGGAAATGACTGTTTTGCTGGGAGTGCAAAAGGTGTAGCACCTTAGATAAGATGGGAGAGGAGTCTTGAGATTGTTGAGACCTGGAGGGGGCCAAGGCAATCAAGCCCCAGGCTTAGCAACATTCCCAGTTTTACATGACAAAACCAAATCATTATCCTGAAACCAAACTTGCAATTTGCTCACAGATTGATGATGATATCAGTTTGGGTCCATCCTCAGATTATAAGTGGGAACCCCAAACTGCAGTCTTTGATGTCTTACCCACAGACCTTTTCCCAATTGGTACTCCAGATGCACTGTGGCAGGGGAATTCCCAACACTGTTTAAGTCTGGATGTTGGCCAGAATCCTATTTGGTGATATATCTTCTGCTCTTCTATTTTTCTTTTCTTTTAATGTTAGTATTTTGAAAGTAAGCTAGATAATTTTCTAGTAAATATTTGTATTATTTATTTGTATATAATGAGTGGCTTATTTTGTTAACAAATCCTTTGAACCTGAGATGAAAGTGAAAATTTTTGGCAAACAATTAAATTCACTGTTTATTTGATTAAATCATTTTTATTTTAAAATTTTATGGCTCTTTTTCTACTAACTCAATAAAAAAGAAAATACCATTTTTACGTGGGCTAAAAAAATATCTCTATTGTTTATATGACTGCCATGATGAAGTAAATCAAACTGAAGTATTGTTTCCTTTTCAGTAGAGTCACAAAGAGTCAGAGAGGACTGAAGCAATTTACCACACAAGGCAAGGATACCAAATCACCAAATCAATTATTTGAATTAAAGTAAAATGATATTGTTTTAATACCTGGTTCACACTTTGTTCACTAAAAAACATAGGTCAATAGTTCAGAGTACTTTGGCTTAATGACTTCTCTCTTGAGAATTTGACAATATAAAGTTAAATATGTCCTTTGAATTTGGCATATATGAGTATAGACTCCTTCTAGATAAAGTTTAACATGAAAATAAATAGCAATATTTGAATTGAATTTAAAGATTCTGCAGATAGAGTACATAGTTGGTTGTATGCCAGTGATATTGGCAAGGATTTTTTTGGTCAATAATAAAAATATATATATATTTTTTGCTGAATTTCTATGGCTTTTAGAATCGTTCTAGGAAAAATTTTCTTGAAAGTCTTTTATATGTTATACAACCTAGTGAATTGTTTACTCTTTTAAGGAATATTTATTGATGTCCTAATAGTGCCAAACACTTTCTTAAAACACTATAATCAAGATTTACAAAGTCGTTTTGAGCATAGCAAAGGAAGAGAATTGTTTTGTGTAAAGTAGTGTTGTGAAACCTTGGTGTGTGCCTGCGTCATTTTAATCCTTTGAGACTCTCATGACAGCTAGTGGTCATTCTCTTCAGAGGCAAGGCAGGGATGTTATGTAGGCTTGCCCACAGAGCCTTTTCCACACATTTTAGGAGCACATAGAGGTTAATGGAAAACATAAAAAACACCACAGAGAAGACTTATGGAAGACCTATTGAGGTGAGTGTAGGTGTATTTTCCCCCAGCTCATTCCTTCCTTAGACCTCAAAAATTATGGCACACAACCTTCTTTTATCTGTTGTGAGTGTTTATCTATAATATGACATGATTGTGCAGTCATATAAATTAACTTTTTCCAAACACCACATTATTAGTTTTATAGGACTATAGACATTTCCTCTAAATCATTTAGAGGAGTTTGCTAAATGATTTAGAGGAACAAACTTCTGTTAGACCTGAGATGTTGCCTCCTTTCACTGAAATGTCCATGCTCAACTTAAAATCAGATGATTTTTTTCATGTCATCTTAGATATTTGTCTTTTATAATACTTTGTAATCTAAAATTTTATGGCAAAAGTCTTCAAGGGAAAAATATTATTTTATTCCTTGTGTATCTTCCCTTTTAAAATGCATTTTTAATAAAAAATAACATTTAATATTGTTTCTGTGGGGAAAAAAAATCAACAACGTACTACCTAAATAGTCAAAATAAATAACACACCTAAAAGTAGTAAAATTTATCTTATAAATCTCCCCAGCTGCCGCCTTTGAGACAGCCATTTCTTTTTCTTTATTTTCTTCAAGACTTTAAACATGTATTTATATGATTTTATATAGAGAGTTAACCCTTGAACAACATGAATTTGAACTGTGTAGGTTACCTATATGTAGATTTTTTTTGCAATTAAGTATATTGGAAAATTCTTCAGAGATTTCCAGTAAGTTGAAAAAAACTTGCAGACATGTTATAGCCTATAAATACTGAAAAAAATTAGTTATGTCATGAATGCACAAAATATATGTTGATACTAGTCTATTTTATCATTTATTATCATAAGATACTCACAAATTTATTGTGAAAATTAAGATTTATCAAAACTCCTGCACACAAGCACTTACAGATCATACATGGTGCCATTTGCAGTCAAGAGAAATGCAATGAATGTACAGATGCAGTGTTAAAGCAAACCTGTGTCACGGTAATCCCAGTACGTACTCGACTGCTGTCACAAGGTCATAGAAACCTCCTGTTGCTGTCACAATGAGCTCAAGAGTTGTGAGTATCTGCTTAAAATTCTGTGTGATACTAATCATCTCCACATGAGCAGTTGATCTTGCTGGTAAATTGCTATCACAGTAAAAAGTTATGGCTCATGGTACTTGCACATTTTTCATTATATTTAGCACAATACCGTAAACCTTGGGTCATACCAAGAGACCCGTATGAAGTGTCACTAGTGATGCTGGAAGTGATCCCAAGAAGCAGAAAAAGATATAACATTACAAGAAAAAATTGAATTGTTTGATATGTACCAGTGATTGAGGTCTGCAATTGAGGTTGCCTGCCACTGCAAGTGGAGAAGGCAATGGCAACCCACTCCAGTACTCTTGCCTGGAAAGTCGCATGGGTGGAGGAGCCTGGTGGGCTGCGGTCCATGGGGTCGCAAAGAGTTCGATACGAGTGAGCGACTTTGCTTCACTTTTCACTTTCATGCATTGGAGAAGGAAATGGCAACCCACTCCAGTGTTCTTGCCTGGAGAATCCCAGGGACGGGGCAGCCTGGTGGGCTGCCATCTATGGGGTCGCACAGAGTCGGACTCGACTGAAGCGACTTAGCAGCAGTAGCAGCAGCCAATTCAAGAGAAATGAATACAGTATAAGGACCATTATATAAAAAGGAAATAAGGAATGCCATTGCTGTGGTCATTCCACCAGATTCGAAAATCTTGTACTTCTTGCAAACTACTTTTTAAAAAGTGAAGTCGTTTAGTCGTGTCCAACTCTTTGCGACCCCATGGGCTATATATAGCCCACCAGGCTCCTCTGTCCATGGGATTTCGCAGGCAGGTATACTGGAGTGGGTTGCCATTTCCTTCTCCAGGAAATAGTCCTAACCCAGGGATCGAACCCGGGTCTCCAACATTGCGGGCGGATGCTTTACCATCTGAGCCATCAGGGAAGCCCAATATCATACTAAAACTGTAGTTTTGATGTGGGTACACGATTGCTCTAAGAAAGACATATCTATGCATTTCTAAGATGATTTGAGAAAAGTGAAGTCATTATATGACAACTTAAAGCAAAAGAAAGGTGAAGGATCTAAAGCTGGAGAATTTAATGCCAGTAAAGGATGGTTTGATAATTTTAGAAAGAAATTTGGCTTAAAAATATCAAGATAACAGGTAACTGAGAGACAACAGATGAATTCCTAGGTGCTGTTAAGAAAATCATTGAGGAGAAAGGATATCTACCTGAGCAGGTTTTTAATGCAAGCATTCTTGGCGGGGAGAGATGCCACAAAGGACATTTATTAGTAAGGAAGAGAAGTGAGCACCAGGCTTTAAGTCAGGAAGGAATAGGACAATTTCACCATTTGGTGCAAATGCTCTTTTCTCAAATGCTTCTAACTTCTGAACCTTGAAGATAAACAGCAGCTGCAGGGTTTTTTGTTTGTTTGTTTGTTTGTTTGTTTTGTTTTTAATTGTACAACAAAAAGACCTGGACAATGAAACACTTTTTCTGGACTTGTTCCATTTATGTTTTTTCCCTGAAGTCAGGAAATACCTTACCAGTAAGGAATCGCCTTAAAAAAATTTTTTTTTGGGGGGGGGTAATTTCCATAGTCACCCAGAACCCCATGAGTTCAGGACAGAAGGCACCAATGTGGTCTACTTGCCCATAAATACAATGTCTCTAATTCAACCTTTAGACAAGAGGGTCATAAGGACCTTTACAACAGACTGTCATCTCTTTGGAAGAGAATCCTGATGAAACATCATAAAAGTCTGGAAGGATTACACTCTTAGAGACGCCATCACTGTTATAGAAAAAACTGTGAAATCCATCAAACTTGAAGCAATAAACTCCTTCTGGAGAAAACTGTGTCCAGATGTTGCACATGACTTCATAGACTTTACAATAGAGCCAATCAAGAAAATCATGTGGATATAGAAGAAAAACAGAAAAAAAATTTTTAAAAAGGGTGGCATGTAAAGAGTTTCAAGATATGGATCTTAGAGAAACTCAAGTGCTAATAGACATCACATCAAAGGGACAAACAGAAGACAACGTGATGAAGATGAGTGCTTCCAAACCAATGCTGAAGAAAATGAAGAAGCAGTGTCAGAAACAAACAAAAGAAACTGACAACGAATAGCCTGACAGAAGAATTCTGATTATTGAAGACTGCTTTTGACTTTTTTAAAACATGGATCCTTTTATGATATGAGCATTGAAACTAAAACAGTGGACAAGGGATTGGTACCATATAGAAGCATTTTTGGAGAAATGAAAAAGCAAGGGAATCAGACATAAACTATGATGCATTTTTATAAGGTTACACGGAGTGTGCCTGGCTCTTTTGCCTGCCCTCCTGCCTCCCCCACTGCTTCTGTATCTGCTATCCCTGAAAAACAAGACCAACCCTCCTTTTTCTCCTCCTCTTCAGTAGCAGAGTAGAATACAACTGAGTGACTCTCACTTTCAGCCTACTCAGTGTGAAGACCAGGAGGATGAAGACTTTCGTGATGATCCATTTCTACATAGTGAATAGAAAATAATCATCATACCATATAGTTAATACACTTCAGTTCAGTTCAGTTCAGTCGCTCACTTGAGTCCAACTCTTTGCGACCCCATGGACTGCAACACACCAGGCATCCTTGTGAATCACCAACTCCTGGAGTTTACTCAAATTCACATCCATTGAGTCAGTGATGCCATCCAACAATCTCATCCTTTGTAGTCCCCTTCTCCTCCTGCCTTCAATCTTTCCCAGCATCAGGGTCTTTTCAAGTAAGTCAGTTCTTCACATCAGGTGGCCAAAATATCAGAGCTTCAGCTTCAGCATCAGACCTTGCAATGAATATTCAGGACTGATTTCCTTTAGGATTGACTGGTTGGATCTCCTTGCAATCCAAGGGACTCTCAAGAGTCTTCTCCAACACCACAGTTCAAAAGCATCAATTTTTCGGTGTTCAGCTTTCTTTATAGTCCAACTCTCACATTCATACATGAATACTGAAAAACCATAGCTTTGACCAAACAGATCTTTGTTGGCAAAGTAATGTCTCTGCTTTTTAATATGCTATCTAGATTGGTCATAGCTTTTCTTTCAAGGAGCAAGCATCTTTTAGTTTCATGGCTGTAGTCACCATCTGCAGTGATTTTGGAGCCCAAGAAAATAAAGTC
>SJYX01004344.1:167888-188697 GCA_006410675.1 Oreotragus oreotragus
TGCTTTTTACATGGTCCGGCAGATGTTGGCAATTTGATCTCTGGTTCCTCTGCCTTTTCTAAAACCAGCTTGAACATCAGGAAGTTCACGGTTCATGTATTGCTGAAGCCTGGCTTGGAGAATTTTGAGCATTACTTTACTAGTATGTAAGATAAGTGCAATTGTGCTATAGTTTGAGCATTATTTGGCATTGCCTTTCTTTGGAATTGGAATGAAAACTGACCTTTTACAGTCTTGTGGCCCCTGCTGAGTTTTCCAAATTTGCTGGCATAATGACTGCATCACTTTCACAGCATCATCTTTCAGGATTTGAAATAGCTCAACTGGAATTCCATCACCTCCACTAGCTTTGTTCATAGTGATGCTTTCTAAGGCCCACTTGACTTCACATTCCAAGATGTCTGGCTCTAGGTGAGTGATCATACCATCGTGATTATCTTGATCATAAAGATCTTTTTTGTACAGTTCTTCTGTGTATTCTTAACACCTCTTCTTAATATCTTCTGCTTCTGTTAGGTCCATACCATTTCTATCCTTTATCGAGCCCATCTTTGCATGAAATGTTCCCTTGGTATCTCTAATTTTCTTGAAGAGATCTCTAGTCTTTCCATTCTGTTCTTTTCCTCTATTTCTTTGCATTGATTGCTGAAGAAGGCTTTCTTATCTCTTCTTGCTGTTCTTTGGAACTCTGCATTCAGATGCATATATAATTTCTTTTCTCCTTTGCTTTTCACCTCTCTTCCTCTCGTAGCTATTTGTAAGACCTCCCCAGACAGCCATTTTGCTTTTTTGCATTTCTTTTCCATGGGGATGGTCTTGATCCCTGTCTCCTGTACAATGTCACGAACCTCATTTCATGGGTCATCAGGCACTCTATTTATCAGATCTAGGCCCTTAAATCTATTTCTCACTTCCACTGTATAATCATAAGGGATTTTATTTAGGTCATACCTGAATGGTCTAGCGGTTTCCCCTAGTCTCTTCAATTTGAGTCTGAATTTGGTAATAAGGAGTTCATGATCTGAGCCACAGTCAGCTCCTGGGCTTGTTTTTGTTGACCGTATAGAGCTTCTCCATCTTTGGCTGCAAAGAATATAATCAATCTGATTTCGGTGTTGACCATCTGGTGATGTCCATGTGTAGAGTCTTCTTTTGTGTTGGAAGAGGGTGTTTGCTATGACCAGTGAATTTTCTTGGCAAAACTCTATTAGTCTTTGCCCTGCTTCATTCCGCATTTAAGGCCAAATTTGCCTGTGACTCCAGGTGTTTCTTGACTTCCTACTTTAGCATTCTAGTCCCCTATAATGAAAAGGACATCTTTTTGGGGGTGTTAGTTCTAAAAGGTCTTGTAGGTCTTCATAGAACCATTCAACATCAGCTTCTTCAGCATGACTGTTTGGGGTATAGACTTGGATTACTGTGATATTGAATGGTTTGCCTTGGAAATGAACAGAGATCATTCTGTCGTTTTTGAGATTGCATCCAAGCACTGCATTTCGGACTCTTTTGTTGACTGTGATGTCTACTCCATTTCTTCTGAGGGATTCCTGCCCACAGTAGTAGATATAATGGTCATCTGTGTTAAATTAAGAAAAATATACATTTTCATGCTGCTGCTGCTGCTGCTAAGTCATTTCATTCATGTGCAACTCTGTGCAACCCCATAGCTGGCAGCCCACCAGGCTCTCCCGTCCCTGGGATTTTCCAGGCTAGAACACTGGAGTGGGTTGCCATTTCTTTCTTCATCATAATATACTAGGAAACATTATATATTCTTATTTGTGTTTCTCGGTAGTTTAAATTTATTTACCTGCTTTTGAAATGATTCAAGTTTTAATTCACCTGAAAGCTTGCTTTATTTTTAACAACTAGTGTCATTTTAAGTATTTACTGTGGAAGATTTTATTCTCTTACTTAATTATAACCCTTGAATTTTAATTGGTGAGCCTAAACAACAACCCACTCCAGTGTTCTTGCCTGGAGAATCCCAGGGATGGGGGAGCCTGATGGGCTGCCATCTGTGGGGCTGCACAGAGTTGGACACAACTGAAGCAACTTAGCAGCAGCAGCAGCAAACAGCTTAGCCACCCTTGAACAAATGTTTCAGTTATTATTTTATTTGTCAAATTGTCTTATTTATCCTTTTATTTTGCTATTCTATTTTAATGTGCCTACAACATACACACCTGGAAATACTATGTACTGGATGGGTTTGGGTAGAAGGTTAGCAAGGGAAGAGTTCATAAATATATACTAATAATATTATACCTCAAGGTGCTAATACAAGAACTGTTAATTAAACATCACTGGGTACATTGTTATGTACTTTTCTTTATACCTTTAGTTTTTTTTTTTTCAAAATGTATTGCTATTTTTTATGGGGAAACAGTTGAAACAGTGTCAGACTTTATTTTTTTGGGCTCCAAAATCACTGCAGATGGTGATTGCAGCCATGAAATTAAAAGATACTTGCTCCTTGGAAGAAAAGTTATGACCAACCTAGATAGCATATTCAAAAGCAGAGACATTACTTTGCCAACAAAGGTCCATCTAGTCAAGGCTATGGTTTTTCCAGTTGTCATGTATGGATGTGAGAGTTGGACTGTGAAGAAGGCTGAGCACCAAAGAATTGATGCTTTTGAACTGTGGTGTTGGAGAAGACTCTTGAGAGTCCCTTGGACTGCAAGGAGATCCAACCAGTTCATTCTGAAGGAGATCAACCCTGGGATTTCTTTGGAAGGAATGATGCTAAAGCTGAAACTCCAGTACTTTTTCCACCTCATGCGAAGAGTTGACTCATTGGAAAAGACTCTGATGCTGGGAGGGATTGGGGGCAGGAGGAGAAGGGGACGACCAAGGATGAGATGGCTGGATGGCATCACGGACTCGATGGATGTGAATCTGAGTGAACTCTGGGAGATGGTGATGAACAGGGAGGCCTGGCGTCCTGCGATTCATGGGGTCGCAAAGAGTCAGACACGACTGAGCTACTGAACTGAACTGAACTGATAACCAAAGTAAAAAACCATTTTTTTATTAAAAAAGTAATTTCTATAATGAGAAAATACATGCAAGTACTTAGTGATTTTGATCTCAGTTTGCAAGCTGCTGAGAATATATTGCTTGAATTGGATAATCCATTTTTGATGATTAAATTGAGTTTCACAAGCAACATTTCCCCAAATGAGTTATAGGTGTGTCAAGAAACTGTTATTTTCTCAGCCCTCTGGGGCCCAGATGCCCGATGATATGTGTCTGTTTTCTCTAACAGCAAGCCACTTGTTGGATTGTCAGGCAAAGTGGAAAGGGGTCTTCTGAGTCCCCAGTAAGCCCTGAAGATGGCAAGAAATGTGAGCAACAGCTGGCATTTATTACCATCACAAAGAGGGGTGCCACTCAGGAGGTGCCCTCTCATGTGGACATTGCCTGTGCTCTCTTTGGAGATGTAGCGTTAGTTTTTGCTTTGGTGGTGGTTATCTTCAAGAGCACTAATGGGACTCCAAGATCATGTCAACTACTGGCCCTCAAGTTCACTTTCTAATTTGATAAGTCCAGGTTGTGGCCCAGGAAGTAGGTAGTTTTAACAAGTAGGTAGTTTTAACAGCCAGTACCACTGGTCTGAGGGGCGCACTTTAAGAACTACTGCCTCATAGGGTCTTTTAGGGCCTCTGGCTATCCTGAAGATTTCCCTAAAATGTCCTGCTTCAGACTCTTAAAATCCTATAAAGTGGGAAAATATCAGGTGTCACTATCAGAGAAGCAGTCTCAGAACACAGGCAGGCATCCTTGTAGCCCCTAGAGCCTCCCTGTATCACTTGCTTCTCCCTGTGCTGAGCAACCGATTGCTGATGACCAGTTGTTCCAACCACTGAAACTTTTCCTAGAGTTTAACTACATGTTGATGATTTCTTATATTTCTCCCTATTTCATTTCAGTGCAACCATTAATTGACATTCTATATTCCTGTCTAAATATCAAGAAATGAGAATTCACTTTTTTTTTTTCATGAAGGACTAAGTTATTCAAATAAACCTTCTGCTTAAGAGCTATAAGAAGCTCCATAAAATATATTTTACAAGTGGGTATTTGAGCATAAAATATTTTTAAAATTTTGCATTGTCTAGGATATAATTAAAAGCATTAGAATAATGTCAAGAATAATATGTGTTTTCATTTCTAGGGTGTACTTTTACAAAATAGTAGGATATGTATAAATATGAAATTGATAATAATCACTAGAAAATGAAATAACACAAAAAATTTAAAATAAGAAAAATGGATAAAATTTTAAAACATGACCTGAGGAGGGTAAATAAAAAATAAATAGAAAAATAAAGGAAAATCCAAGTATATAATGCTTGTAAGAGACAAGAATACCCTAGAAATATTGAAAGAAAAAAAAGGCTACAAAATACCTATCATGTAAAGAATAACAAAAAAGTGTATACAGAAAACAAATAAAATACAAGTTTCAAAAGAAAATTTTATTACAGTTAGGTTAAAAAAAATGTATAACGATTATCAGAAAGCTAAAACAATTAAAATTTGTGCATTGGGAATAACATAAATTCAAATTAAATTTAATATTTTGACATAAATCATTAAAGGAAGTACATGAATTTACAATTTAAGATATGATATACTTCTGAAATATATAATAAAGTAAGAAGATAGAAATCAGCAAAAATGATAGAGTAAGGACCTACACAAATTCTTACAATTATGCAGTGGAAGTGACAAAGAGATTTAAGTGATTAGATCTGCTGTAGTGCTTAAAGAATAATGGATGGAGGTTCATAACATTGTATAGGAGGTGGTGATCAAAATCATCCCCAAGAAAAAGAAAGGCAAAATGGTTGTCTGAGGAGGCCTTACTAAATAGCTGAGAAAAGAAGAGAAGTGAAACGCAAAGGAGAAAAAGATATATATTCAGACATCTGAATGCAGAATTCCAAAGAATTGCAAGGAGAGATAAGAAAGCTTTCCTAAGTGACCAATGCAAGTAAATAAAGGAAAACAATAGAATTGGAAAGACTAGAGATCTCTTCAAGAAAATTAGAGACACCAAGGGAAAATTTCATGCAAAGGAGGGCGCAATAAAGGACAGAAATGATATGAATCTAACAGAAGCAGACGATATTAAGAAGAGGTGGCAGAATACACAGAGAATAATACAAAAAACATCTTAATGACCCAGATAACCAGGATGGTATGATCACTCACTTAGAGCCAGACATCCTGGAGTGTGAAGTAAAGTAGGTCTTAGGAAATATCACTATGAACAAAGCTATTGGAAGTGATGGAATTCCAGTTGAGCTATTTCAAATTCTAAGAGATAATGCTGTGAAAATGCTGCACTCAATATGCTAGCAAATTTGGAAAACTCAGCAGTAGTCACAGGACCGGAAAAGGTCAGTTTTCATTCCAATCTCAAAGAAAGGCAATACCAAAGGATGTTCAAATTACCACACAATTGCATTAATCTCACACACTAACAAAGAAATGCTTAAAATTCTCCAATTGAGACTTCAACAATATGTGAACCAAGAACTTCCAGGTGTTCAAGCTGGATTTAGAAAAGACAGAAGAACCAGGGATCAAATTGCTAACATCCAATGGATCATAGAAAAGCAAGAGAATTACAGAAAAGCATCTACTTCTGCTTCAGTGACTACACTAAAGCCTTTGTGTGAATCACGACAAACTGCGGAAAATTCTTGAAGAGATAGGAATGCCAGATCACCTTACCTGCATCCTGAGAAATCTGTATGCAGGTCAGGAAGCAACAGTTAGAACCTGACATCAAACAATGGACTGGTTCAAAATTGATAAAATAGTATGTCAAGGCTGTATATTGTCACTGTGCTTATTTAATTTCTAACAGTACATATGAGAAATGCTGGGCTGGATGAAGCACAAGCTGGAATCAAGATTGCTGGGAGAAATATCAATAACCTCAGATATGCAGATGACACCACCTTTATGGCAGAAAATGAAGGTGAACTAAAGAGCCTCTTGATAAAAGTGAAAGAAGAAAATGAAAAAGTTGGCTCAAAGAACTAGGATAATGGTATCCGGTCCCATCACTTCATGGCAAATAGATGAGGAAACAATGGAAACAGTGACAGACTTTATTGTCTTGGGTTCCAAAACCACTGCAGAGGGTGACTACAGCCATTAAATTAAAAGACACTTGCTTCTTAGAAGAAATGCTATGATCAACCTAGACAGCATATTAAAAAGCAGAGACATTGCTTTGCCAACAAAGGTCTGTGTAGTCAGAGCTATGGATTTTCCAGCAGTCATGTATGGATGTGAGAGTTAGACTATATAGAAAGCTGAGCACTGAAGAATTGATGCTTTTGAACTGTGGTGTTGGAGAAGACTCTTGAGAATTCCTTGGACTGCAAGGAGATCCACCCAGTCCATCCTAAAGGAAATCAGTCCTGTGTTTCTTTGGAAGGACTGATGCTGAAGCTGAAGCTCCAGTACTTTGGCCACCTAATGCAAAGAGCTGACTCATTAGAAAAGACCCTGATGCTGGGAAAGACTGAAGGTAGAAGGAGAAGGGGATGACAGAGGATGAGTTGGTTGGATGGCATCACCAACTCAATGGACATGAGTTTGAGTAAGCTCTGGGAGTTGGTGATGGACAGGGAGGCCTGTCGTGCTGCATTCTATGGGGTCTCAAAGAGTCAGACATGACTGAGTGACTGAACTTGACTCTCTGAAAGACCTATGAAAATTATCCTCCTTAAAAGTAATGGGAACAATATTGGCAAATTTATGAAGATAAAACTTTTTTCAGTTTGCTGAAAATTGACCAAATGCTTATAGCAATCTGGGGAGCATTTATTTAAGTATTAATACAGCTGAATCTCAGTAAGACCAGTGAGCATTGCGGTTTTTTCCTTATAACTATGCCCCCTTTTCAACTCTGCAATAGCCTTAAAAACCAACAACTTACCATCATGGTGAAACTGTAATCTCCAGAAAGGCAGAGCAGGTTGTTACCCCTTCAAAACTTTCTCCCTAGAGACCTGTCATTCTTTGTCCTGTCCAGTGGTTCTCTGAAAGATTGTCTTTATGTGACATATTCAGCTCAGCAGTGAAACTGAAAGTTGTTCAACCCTGTTGATTCTTTGCGACCCCATGGACCATAGAGTTCATGGAATTCTCCAGGCCAGAATACTGGAGAGGGTTGCCGTTCCCTTCTCCAGGGAATCTTTCCAACCCAGGCATCAAACCCAGATCTTCTGCATTGCAGGCAGATTCTTTACCAGGTGAGCCACCACGAAAGGCCAAGAATGGAGTGGGTAGCCTATCTCTTCTCCAGGGGATCCTCCCCACTCAGGAATCGAACCAGGGTCTCCTGTATTGCAGGCACATTCTTTGCCAGCTGAGCTACCAGGGAAGCCCACAAAACCTCTTTTCTCAGGTGTTTTTTGAAAACAGTAAGAGTTATTTAAACTGTTGTTTAACCTAGCAGCTGCTGAGGGCAGTGGATAACATTTGGAGAAAACAGTAGGCTATATCACAGCTTCCAATTCATTTTATGAAGCAAAAACATGAGGTTTTATACCTTTTATGAGGTATGATACCAAAAGCAGACAAAGATATCGCAAGATAAGACAATTATAGGCCAAAACCTTTAGGAATAGAGATGCAAACTTCCTTAGCAAAATACTGTCAAATTGAATCCTGCCCTTATAAAGAGAATTATACACTATGATGAAGTAGAACTGCTCCCGGGAATGCTTGTTTATTCAGCATACAAATATCACTCAATGTAATAACTAACAATGTAATGTTTGATTAATATACCATATTGACATGAATAAACAACAAATATTACATTATTTCTTTGACAAAAAGAATGCTTAATAAAGTAGAAGTTGAAAGAATTTTTATATCCTGAAAAAGATCATACATTGGATAATTAGGTAGAAAAAAAAAGAAGATATCTATTTGGAATGGAGGAATTAACATCATCCTTAGGAATTAAAGAAAAAAAATAACAACACACAACTATCAGCCAATAAATCAAGTCAGCAGGATACAAGATTAATATACTAAAATTAACTACTTCTGTGCCCAAGCAATAAACAGTCCATGGGGTCACAAAGAGTTGGACACAACTGAGTGACTGAACTGAAAATATCTGAAAAAACCTGAAAATAAAATTAAGAAAATAAGTCCATGTATAACAGTATCAAAAAGAACAAAACACTTAGGGATATACTTAAGAAAAAGAGATGTTTGACTTGTGCACTGAAAACTACAAAGCATTATTGAAACAAAGAAAACTAAATAAATTAAAAGATGGCATGTGTTCATTTATTGGCAGACCTAATGCTGTTAAGATGGCAATACTCACCGAATTGATCTACAGGTTTGATATCAGTTCAGTTCAATTCGGTTCAGTCGCTTAGTCGTGTCCGACTCTTTGCGATCCCATGAATTGCAGCACGCCAGGCTTCCCTGTCCATCACCAACTCCCAGAGTTCACCCAAACCCATGTCCATTGAGTCCGTGATGCCATCCAGCCATCTCATCCTCTGTCGTCCCCTTTTCCTCCTGCTCCCAATCCCTCCCAGCATCAGTCTTTTCCAACGAGTCAACTCTTCGCATGAGGTGGCCAAAGTACCGGAGTTTCAGCTTTAGCATCAGTCCTTCCAAAGAACACCCAGGACTTATCTCCTTTAGAATGGACTGGTTGGATCTCCTTGCAGTCCAAGGGACTTTCAAGAGTCTTCTCCAACACCACAATTCAAAAGCATCAGTTCTTCAACACTCAGCTTTCTTCACAGTCCAACTCTCACATCCATACATGACAACTGGAAAAATAATAGCCTTGACTAGACAGACCTTTGTTGGCAAAGTAATGTCTCTGCTTTTGAATATGCTATCTAGGTTGGTCATAACTTTCCTTCCAAGGAGTAAGTGTCTTTTAATTTCATGGCTGCAATCACCATCTGCAGTGATTTTGGAGCCCCCAAAAATAAAGTCTGACACTGTTTTCACTGATTCCCCATCTATTTCCCATGGAGTGATGGGATCAGATGCCATGATCTTCGTTTTCTGAATGTTGAGCTTTAAGCCAACTTTTTCACTCTCCATAATCCCTGTCAAATGTCAAGTTTCTTTTTTTCTTGCAGAAATTAACAAACTGATTCTAAAATTAGTATGGAAATCATGAAGAACCTAGAATAGTCTAAAGCATCTTGAAAAAGAACAGCTAAGTAGGCAAACTCACACTTCTGGATTTCAAAACTTACTACACAAGCTACAAACAGTCATGATTGCATGGTACTAGCATACATTAAGTATTAGACTAATGTAATATAATTAAAAATCCAGAAATAAACCCACATAGAGGGCACAATGACAAAGAATCTGCCTGCCAAGCAGGAGACATGAGTTCGATCCCTCGGTCGGGGAGATCCCCTGGAGTACTAAAGAGCAATCCATTCCAGTGTTCTTGTTAAGAAAATTCCATGGACAGAGGAGCCTGGCAGGCTACAGTTCATGGGACTCACAAAGAGTCGAATATGACTGAGCACACACACTAGGCTATTTATGATTAATTGGTTTTCAACAATAATGCTAAGACAATGTCAATGAATGGTGCTGGGAAAATGGATATCTACAGACAAAAGAATAAATCTTGATCCCCTACCACCAACTATATGCAAAAACTAAGTTAAAAATGCATCAAGTACTGAAATATACCAGCTGAATGTATAGAATTCTTAAGAGAGCTGAGACTTCATGACCTTGCATTAGGGAATGGTTCCTACATATAATATTTAAAGAACAAGAACAAGTTAACTTAATAGCATTTTTTTTTAAGATGAAATTTTGTGTGCAATAAAGTCACTATTCAGAAACTAAAAAGGCCATGCATGCATAAAATGGAAGATATTTGGCAAATTGTATATCTGATTACAGTCTTGTGATATATATATATACAGTATACATATACAGTAAGATATGCAGAGCTATTGAAATTCTACCAAAATAATCATAAGCATTTAAAAAGTGAGCAAATTATTTTGAACTCATGTTTCCAAATTAGGAAAAATGTTAGTTAGAAAAATGTGATGCCACTTCCATTCACTAGAATGACAAAATAAAAATCACAAACAATAATAACTGTTAATGAGAATGTGAAAAAATTAGAACCCTCATACATAGTTTGTGGGAATGTAAAATGGTGCCTTAGAAAACAGCAGTTCTCCAAAAGTGAATCACTGAGCTTTCATGTGGCCCAGTAATATCACTTGTAGGTATAAACTCAGAAGAGTTGAAAACATATGTCCACACAAAAACTTTTACATGAGTGTTTGTAGCACCAAAGTAGAAACAGCCTAGCTGTGTTTATGAATGACTAAGGAAGCATGGTACATCCATACAATGGACTTTGTTGTTGTTCAGTAGTTAAGTCACGCCTGAATTTCTGCACCCCCATGAACTGCAGAACGCCAAGATTCCTTGTCCTTCACCATCTCCCTGAGTTTGCTCAAACTCCTGTCCATTGAATCAATGGTGTCGTCCAGCCATCTCATCCCCTTTTCTTTCTGCCTTAATCTTTCCCAGCATCAGGGTCTTTTCCAATGAGTTGGCTCTTGGCATCTGGTGGCCAAAGTATTGGAGATTCAGCTTCAACATTAGTATTTTCAATGAATATTCAGGGTTAATTTTCCTTAGAAATGACTGATTTGATCTCCTTGCAGTCCAGGGGACTCTCAAGAGTCTTTCCAAGCCCCACAGTTCAAAAGCATCAGTTCTTTGGCATTAAGCTTTCTTTATGGTCAAACTCTCATATCCATACATGACTACTGGCAAAGCCATAGCTTTGACTCTACAGAAACTTTGTCAGCAAAGTGGTGTCTCTGCTTTCTAATAAACTGTCTAGATTATTAGTTGTCTAGGTTTAATAAGCTGTCTAGCTATCAGGAGCAAGTGTCTTTTAATTTCATGGCTGCAGTCACCATCCATAGTGATTTTGCAACCCAAGAAAATAAAGCTTATAACTGTTTCCACTTTTTCACCATCTGTTTGCCATGAACTGATGGGACTGGATGCCATGATCTTAGTTTTCTGAATGTTGAGTTTTAAGCCTGCTTTTTCACTCTACTCTTTCAATCCCATTAAGAAACTCTTTAGTTTCTCTTCACTTTCTGTTATTAGAGTGATATTATCTGCATATCTGAGACATCTGATGTTTCTCCCAGCAATCTTGATTCCAGCTTGTGATTCATCCAACCTGGTGTTTTGTATGATGAATCTGTATATTAATTAAATAAGCAGGGTGATAATACACAGCATGTCATATTCCTTTCTCGGTAGTGAACCAGTCAGAACTTCCATGATTAATTCTAGCTGTTACTTCTTGAGTAGCTTACAAATTTCTCAGGAGATGGTAAGGTGGTCTGGTACTCCCCTCTTATTAAGGATTTCCCATAGTTTTCTGTGACCCACACAATCAAAGGCTTTAGCATAGTCAATGAAGCAGATGTTTTTCTGGAACTCCCTTGCTTTCTCCATGATCCAACAAATGTTGGCAATTTAATCTCTGGTTCCTCTGCTTTTTTGAAATCCATCTTCTGCATCTGGAAGCTCTCAGTTCACATACTGCTGAAGTCTAGCTCAAAGAATTTTGAGCATAACTATACTAGCATGTGAAATGAGTCCAGCTGTATAGCAGCTTGAACATTGTTTGGAATTTCCCTTCTTTGAGATTGGAGTGAAAGCTGATCTTTATCCAGTCCTGTGACCACAGCTTAGTTTTCCAAATTTGCTGACATATTGAGTGCAGCACTTTAACAATTTCATCTTTGAGTTTAAGTGGCTCAGCTGGAATTGTGTCTCCTCCACTGGCTTTGTTCATAGTAAAGCTTCCTAAGGCCCCCTCACCTTTACTCTCCAAGATGTCCAGCTGTAGATGAGTGACCACAACATCCTGGTTATCTGGCTAATTAATTAATACTTTTTTTGTATGGTTCTCTGTATTCTTGCCACCTCTTCTTAATCTGCTCTGCTTCTGTTAGGTCCTTACATTTCTGTTATCTTGCCTATCCTTGCATGAAACATTCTCTTGCTATCTCCAGTTTCCTTGAAGAGATCTCTAGTCTTTCCCATTCTATTGTTTTCCTCTATTTCCTTTCGTTGTTCATTCAAGAATCTCTTATCTCTCCTTGCTATTCTCTGGAACTCTGCATTTAGTTGGGATTACCTTTCTCTTTCTCCTTTGCCTTTCATTTCTCATCTTTCCTTAGCCATTTGTAAGGCCTCCCATGACAACCACTTTGACTTCCTGTGTTTCTTTTTCTTTGGGATGACTTTGGTCACTGTCTCTTGTACAAGGTTGTGAATCTCCATCCAGAGTTGTTTGGGGACTCTGTCTACCTGATCTAATCACTGGAATCTATTCATCACCTCTACTCTGTTATCATAACGGATTTGATTTAGGTCACGCCTGAATGGCCTAGTGGCTTTCCCTACTTTCTTCAGTTTAAATCTAGATTTTGCAATAAGGCGCTCATGATCTGAGGCACAGTCAGTTCCCAGTCTTGTTTTGCTGACTGTATAGAGCCTCTCCATCTTTGGCTGCATAGAACATAATCAATCTAATTTTGATATTGATCATATAGTGATGTCCATGTGTAGAGTTGACTATTGGGTTGTTGGAAAGAGGATTACCAGTGTATTCTCTTGACAAAACTCTGTTAGCCTTTGCCCGGTTTCATTTTGTATTCTAAGGCCAAACTTGCCTGTTATTCTGGGTATCTCTTAATTTCCTAGTTTTACATTCCAATCCCTTATGATGAAAAGGACATCTTTTCCTGTGTGTTTTAATTCTAGAAGGTCCTGAAGGTCTTCTTAGAACCCGTCACCTTCGGCTTCTTTGGCATTGGTGGCTGGAGCATAAACTTGAATTACTGTGATGCTGAATGATTTGCCTTGAGCTCGTATACAAGTGCTGCCTTTTAGACAGTTTGCTTAGACTGTGAGGGCTACTCCATTTCTTCTAAGGGATTCTTGACCACAGTAGTAGATGTAATTGCGTATACTTCCCTTTTATTCTCAAATATGCCCCAGTTTGGCTGATAAATTAGTTTGTATCACAAGACTTAAGAGCATAGGACCTTATATTAATAAGCATATGCTGGTATTTTTAGCGTCTGTCATGGAAAATAATTCTGGCAAGGAATAAGGTAATAGCTTTGGTGTAGGCAACCGATAAAATCTGCCACTAACAAAGTACTACATAATTTCTGGTTTTGAAATTAGACATCCTATAAGTTAAATAATCCATGCTAAAATTCTCTGTGATTATCTGATTGTCTGTGAATGTGAATTTAAGAAGAATCCTCAGTGAGCCAATTTTATTATTAGGGAAAAATACAGTTTTGTCTTTTTATTTCAAAATATTGATAAAGATAATTTTAGCCGCTTCTCCATTTTTGCTTTTCTATTTCTCTTCATGATATTCTAATATATTTTGTTTGGTTTTCCTCCAGCATTAGACCCAGTGACCAAGCAACTTATGCTTCAGACGGCTAAGCCAACTTTTGGTCATCTGTCAGATGTAAGTAAAATGTTCAAATAATAACACAAATCGCTGTTCACGATAGTTAAATGTAAGTATTTAATGTTTAAATATGCTTGAGGTTTTCTTGCTAATAAAGATGAGTTCATATCATCCACCCCAGAAAATAATGGAATAGGATATTTGCAAAAGTTCTTACAATGATCCCTCTACCTACTTATGTGTTTCAGTGTTACAGTAATACCTGTATAATGTGCAGGCTTATATATACTACAAAGACGTTTATGGCTTATCATAACAAAGTTTACCATGTAATCATCCTTACATAAAAAAGCTTCTCTATTTTTGTTCTAGGAACTTTATAGTTTCAGATCTTATGTTTAATTCTTTAATCCATTTTGAGTTGATTTTTGTATATAGTGTTTAAGATAAAGATCCAATTTCATTCTTTTTCATGCCTGCAGTATAGGCACATAGATGAACTTTGGGGAGCTTATGCTAAATGATATAAACCAGTCACAGAAAGCTAAATACTGCACAATTCCACTTACATGAAGTAACAAATTAGACTCAAGGGAGAAAAAATTAGAATTGTGGTTTCCATGGATTGGGGGAAGAGGTTAATAGGGAGTTGCTAACTCCCGTTTCCAGGGTATCTTCCTGACCCAGGGAATGAACCCAAGTCTCCTGTGTCTCTTGCATTGAAGGCAGATTTTTTATCATCTGAGTACCAGGAACGTCCCTAAATAATTGATATAAAATCTCAGTTTTGCAAGATGAATTTTCTAGAGGTCACCTGTACAACATTCTGCCTATAGACAATAATACAGTATTATATACTTAAAAATCTGTTAAATATATAATACTTTTTCAGTTTGAGTGTATTCTTTTTATGTAAATAAGATATAACTGCAATAAATGCAGCTTATGCCAATCTCTATAAAACCTACGCTTATAATGTATTATAGAATGCGTGTGTGTACAAGCTCAGTCATGTCTGACTTTTTCAGACTCCCATGGATGGTAACATTCCAGGTTCCTCTGCCCATGGGGTTTTCCAGGCAAGAATACTGAAGCAGATTATTTCCTCCTCCAAGGGATCTTCCTGACCCAGGGATGGAACCCACATTTCCTGCAGCTCCTGCATTGGTGGGCTGATTCTTTAGCACCAAAACACCTAGGAAGCCCTTGTAGAATGCATAGAGGGTCATTATAAATTATACCATTTAGAATATTTTTTCTCTTTTTTATATTTAAATTGGAGGATAATTTCTTTACAATATTTTGTTGGTTATACAAGAAAAGAAAAACCTTGAACAAGTTTATGATATAATGAGAATATGGGGAAAAGTCTAAATCAATAACATTCTGGAGAGGTCTGAAGAAGGCTAGAATGCTGATGGCATTGTTCTACATAAAAGGAAGGGAGAACCCAAGGCCACATGTCTGTAGTATTTGCAAAAGTGGAAGATATGATGTGTGATATGAGAAAATAGTAGAAGAATCAAGGGAAAAGGAAGCAGACTGGCAATTTAACCAAATAAGATGATTGAGGCCCAGAAATCACTGAAGAGAGTTTTTAAAGCCTAACTTGTTTATGGCTTCCCAGACACCACTGGTAAAGAATCTACCTAAGAAAGCAGGAGATGCAAGAGGCAAGGGTCGATCCCTGGGTTGTGCAGATACCCCTGAGTAGGAAATGACCACCTGCTCCAGGATCCTTGCCAGGAAAATCCCATGAACAGAGGAGCCCGCGTGGGCTACAGTCCATGGGGTCGCAGAGAGTCAGACATGACTGGGCACAGCACTCACGCCCAAACATGTTTATGGCACGGAGCTCAGAGCCAGACATCCCTTCCATCTCCCCACGAAATTTGTAGCGAATCCCTTTAACTCACTCATGATTTGGGTGTTTCCTTCTGGTTGAATTTGAACACATGTTGAGTACTCCTTTAGGACTAAAGAGTGGTGAGGATAGAAGCTCCCCAGAGAGAGCAACTTGTGAGTTATACTTTGAATACTCATCCAGGATTTCCGAATTAAGATGTTCTTCTCATCCATGTTTTGGATTAAATCATTGTGATAACACTGACACAGTGTTTCTTCACTATGGTTGCTAAATGATACATGCCATGATGATAGCTGGCATGTGACTGAGTGGAAGAGAGACCTTACGAGATGAACATTGTGCAGTTTAATATGGAAAGATTCAAAGTGAAAGAAAGTGAAAGTGTTAATCACTCAGTCTTATCCGACTCTTTGCGACCCCATGGACTGTAGCCTCAGGTTCCTTTGTACATGAAATTCTCCAGGCAAAATTACTGGATTGAGTTGCCATTCACTTCTCCAGGGAAGCTTCCCAACCCAGGGATCAAACCCAGGTCTCCCCATTGCAGGCAGATAAAAGTGTTAAATACATGAACCATTCCATATATTTGAATGAGAGAATTAAGAAATGTCATTCTGAAGTTTTAAGCTAGTAATGGATATATAACTGAGCTACAACAGTTAACCAAATCTTAAGATATTAAAACATTTCCAGGATTATTATAAAATGTCCATGACAGTCACCTGTAGAGGTGAAATTCCCTAGAGAAAGTACACTATTGGGTGATTTGGTCATCCATCAAGTATTAGTATGATTTAGTGAGGTTGAAAGCTGCCAGAAAATAGAGAAATGTGTTGGGAGTGTAATGCCAGTGACATGGGAAAAATATTTTGATTTGTGGCTAGAATATGCCGCTGAAATGCTCAGAAGGAACAGGTTTAAAGTAGAGAAATGAAAGAGATTACAAAATCATTTGTAAGACCAGTGCTAGGACTTACATACCGTGAACATGTCTCTCTGTTTTTGGTGGCATTATATGAGAAAGTGGAAAGTAGTTGGGGCTAAGATCAGAGGATTTTTATTCTAAATCAAAAAGACAAGAAATAAAATACCTTAACACATATTTTAAACACTAAAGAGACTTTGTAATAAGCCTTCTGAAATATGATGTGAAGAAAATACTGGGACTACTCAGAGATAGTACTTTAAGAGCAATTTATAAATTAGCCTTCCTGGAAAGACCTTGAATTCATTAAAAACAAACAAACAAACAAAAAAAAAACTTGCCCCTTTATAACTGTCTCTTAACTGTTTCAAAAGAAAGAAGACTAAATGTAGGAATTCCTGCCCTCAGTAAATAAAAAGAAATACCCAACTTAAACTTCAATTGTCATTTTAAACTGGCCCATCTGCAGGTAGCTAATATGTGTCTCATCTGGCTGAGATCATATGAGATGGAGAAGAGGAAGAAGTTGGCCTCCTGAACTTGCCCTTGGCACTGGAATTGCCCACCAATTTGATTCTGGTCTGGTGGTTGTCCTACATAGAACTGGAAGGACCACCTGAGGCAGGAAAAACAGATTTTGGAAACAAAAGCAAAGAGCCTTCCAAGAGGCGAGGAAATAGAAACAACCATTCATTTTGGTTATTTTAATGGTAGAAACCATAATCTTCTAGAGAAATTAAGCTCATGAAATGAGAGGGTTTGAAAGGAATGCTGAGATATTGGTGTGAGCAGCCTAGTCGCTCATTGGTGCCCAACCCTTTGTGGACACACCCGCCATGCAGGCTCCTCTGTCCACGGGATTTTCCAGGCAAGAACACTGGAGTGAGCTGCCATTTCTTCCTTCAGGGGATCTTTCGGATTCAGAGATCAAACTTGCATCTCTAGTGTCTCCTGCATTTTCAGGCGGATTCTTTATCACTGAGCCACCTGGGAAACCCAGAGATATCAGTATTAGGGGCTAAAGGTGTTTTTGGAAGGTGGGCTATAGCTCAGAGGATAAAAGGTGCTAAATAGATAAGGATTTTACTTTTAAGTTCACCTCTAAACCTCCTCTTTTGTAGCAATAATAATTGCATACTTCCTGAATTAGCTTCCCTGGTGGCTCAGACGGTAAAGCGTCTGTCTGCAATGCAGGAGACCCGGGTTCGATCCCTAGGTTGGGAAGATCCCCTGGAGAAAGAAATGGCAGCCCACTCCAGTATTCTTGCCTGGAAAATCCCGTGGATGGCGGAGCTTGGTAGGCTACTGTCCATGGGGTCGCAAAGCGTCGGACACGACTGAGAGACTTCATTTCACTTCACTTCTTCATTGAACTGTGCTGTGTGCTGAGTTGCTCCGTTGTGTCTGACGCTTTGCGACCCCAGGGACTGCCGCCTGCCAGACTCTTCTGTCCATGGGATTCTCCAGGCAAGAATGCTGGAGTGGGTTGCCATTTCCTTCTTTCTCTAGGGGATCTTTTGAACCCAGGTCTCCAGCACTGCAGGTGGAGTCTTTCCGTCTGAGCTGCCAGGGAAGCCTGACCTCTGCTGACACAGGTATGATTTTGCTTGACTGAGGGAGGGCTTCCCTGTGGCTCATATGGTAGAGAATCTGCCCCCAGTGCAGAAGACCCAGGTTTGATCCCTGAGTTGGGAAGATCCCATGGAGAAGGGAATGGCTACCTACTCCAGTATTCTTGCCTGGAGGATTCCTTGGACAGAGCAGCCTGGCTGGCTACAGTCCATGAAATCACAAAGAGCTGGACAGGAGTGAGCAATTAACACTTTCACTTTACTTTTTTTTCACTGAACTCCGGGAGATGGTGATGAACAGGGAGGCCTGGCGTGCTGCGATTTATGGGGTCGCAAAGAGTCGGACACGACTGAGCGACTGAGCTGAACTGAACTGTTGACACAAGTATAATTTTGCTTGACTAGACTGAGAGAGGGGTAAATCCAGACTCAAAAGAAGAGACTTTCTCCACAGTTAAGTCATCAGACTGGAATAGGAAACACCACCCCAAAAGATGTTGAGAAAGCTCTGTTACCTCTGGATTGTGAGAGGAATTTAAGCAAATAATCAATGGAGCCCTGATAATACCAAGGAAATTCTGGTGTTATCTTCTCCTTGAGAAGATTTTGGGTGGGTGGATGCCCAGATATTTTTCTATAGGAAATAATATAAATGAGAAAGAAAAATGTTTGTTATTCACCAGAGTTAGTGGGTGTAGGAACTGCTGGAGAGGAATGGTGAACTGGCAGGAGAGGTCGACCCTGTGAGCAGAGGTCGAGACCATGCAACCTGGGATCTGAGTATAAAGGCGAACGTGATGTGTCAGAGGAAAAAAAGAAAAAGAAAAATGGATCAAGGGGAAAACCCTAAGTTGGAAGTACAGCCAAAAAAAAGACTTAGAAGAAAATACACATTTATAAACAAACTAAGTTGGCTGCAGTTGCAGGTTTAAAGTAAAAGTTCTGTTTCCCCTCAAAAATCTTCAATTGCTTAATAACATTTTTTTTTTTTCTTTTTTTAACACTCAGTGGAAAGAGATGCCAGCTCTGACTTACAGTTTAGTGGGGACAAGAACAGATGCTGCCTGCAAAGCCAGCCACATGTGTTAAACCATATAGCACAGAAAAATCAAACACCCTTTATTTTCCAAATGTGCTAATAGTTGCAAAGTGTTCATTTTTAATTCTGTATATGCCCCAGTCTTGTTTTATGATGATTCTAAAGCTGTTTCAAATTTTGCCTCCTTCAGGGGCATCTATTCTTGTCCTTTGCTCAAGCTGGAATTCTTTTGTTAACGAATTCTTGCAGAATCATATGAGCAGAATACATATCTGAGTAAAACACCTGTATCCTTTAAACATTTTTTCATGCTGATCAGCATTTTTCCACCATCACAGAATTTTATTGCCTCATTTTTAATATGAAGCATTTCAGACACAGCTCAGTAGTATTTTTACAATTATTGAATTTTTCAACAACGCCAAATTCTTATGCATATTGCCACAAAGAGCCACCTTCAATATTCATTTTTGACCTTTCTCCCTGTTTATCTATTCAGACTATTTTTAATTCTTTTATGTTTACTTCTAAAAGTTCTATTGTTCTAATTTTCACAGTTTATCTGAAGCTGACTTTTGAGAATGGTATGAATTTAAGGCCAAGTTTCTTGTTTATGTTTTTTCTATGTGGAGATTCAATTTTCTCAGTTCCATGTAATGAAAAGGCCATCCTTTATCCACTGAACTACATTGCCACCATTGATTGACTACATATGCAAGAGTTTATTCATGTATTCTCTCTCTTTTTTAATATAGGCACATTGTTATTCCTATACCAGTGCCACAGTGGCTTAATTTTTGAGAATTACATATAAATTTGGGACTTTTTGCAGATTAAATCCTTCTGCTTTGTTCTTCTTCATGACTATCTTGTCAATTCTCTTCATCTTTGAATTTCCTTTAAATTTTATAATAAAATCGACTTATTGAAATACACAAAATAACTTGTTAAGATATTGAGGTTTTCTATTTGTCCTCATTTTTCATTAATTTTATTTTGATGTATCTATCTTAATTCTATTTATTCTCTTTCAGCGTTAGAGCTTTTTCAGTCTACAAGTTTATATCTTTCATTCATTTTGGAAAATGCTCATCCAGGATAGTTTCAAATAATGATTCCACTTCATTCTTCTTCCTTTCCATTTCAGACTCTGTTTAAATGTGTGGAGGAAATTTTACTCTATATGTATTTTTCCTACATATTTTCTATATTTGTATTTCTTTTTGTCTCTAATTCACCTTATTTACTTTCAGCTGCTCTTCTTTCTAGTTCACTAATCCTATTTTCTACTCTTTAATGTGTGGTTTATCTATTGCCATATTAAATTCCAATGATGTAGATTCTAATTATCAGATGATAGCATAGTTTTTCTTCCTTTTAGTTCATATTTTTCTACTATTTTCTTAAACACACTAGCCAAAGTTATTTTCCTTGACTATGATAAGAACATTTAACATACATTTACCCTCTAAACAAATTTCTAAGTGCCAATATCGTACTGTTTCTATTGACTATGCTAAAGCCTTTGACTGTGTGGATAACAATAAACTGTGGAAAATTCTGAAAGAGATGGGAATACCAGACCGCCTAACCTGCCTCTTGAGAATTCTGTATGCAGGTCAGGAAGCAACAGTTAGAACTGAACATAGAACAACAGACTGGTTCCAAATAGGTAAAAGAGTACGTCAAGGCTGTATATTGTCGCCCTGCTTATTTAAATTATATTCAGAGTACATCATGAGAAACACTGGACTGGAAGAAACACCAGCTGGAATCAAGATTGCCAGGAGAAATATCAATAACCTCAGATATGCAGATGACACCACCCTTATAGCAGAAAGTGAAGAGGAACTAAAAAGCCTCTTGATGA
>SJYX01004345.1:9945-21421 GCA_006410675.1 Oreotragus oreotragus
GTCAAAGCTTTGGTTTTTCCAGTGCTCACGTATGGATGTGAGAGTTGGACTAGAAAGAAAGCTGAGTGCCGAAGAATTGATGCTTTTCACTGTGGTGTCGGAGAAGACTCTTGAGAGTCCCTTGGACTGCAAGGAGATCCAACCAGTCCATTCTGAAGGAGATCAGCCCTGGGATTTCTTTGGAGGGAATGATGCTGAAGCTGAAACTCCAGTACTTTGGCCACCTCATGCAAAGAGTTGGGAAAGACTTTGATGCTGGGAGGGACTGGGGACAGGAGGAGAAGGGGACGACAGAGGATGAGATGGCTGGATGGCATCACTGACTCGATGAACGTGAGTCTGAGTGAACTCCAGGAGTTGGTGATGGAAAGAGAGGCCTGGCGTGCTGTGATTCACGGGGTCACAGAGTCAGACACAACTGAGCGACTGAACTGAACTGAACTGATACTGAAGCTGAAACTCCAATACTTTGGCCACCTGATACAAAGAACTGATTCACTGGAAAAGACCCTGATTCTGGAAAAGATTGAAGGCAGGAGTGGAAGGGGACAACAGGATGAGATGGTTAGATGATATCACCAAGCAAATGGGCATGAGTCTGAGCAAGCGCCAGGATTTCTGATGGACAGGGAAGCCTGGCTTGCTACAGTCCATGAGGTTGCAAAGAGTAGGACACAACTGAAAGATTAAACTGAACTGAATTGAAGGCTCAGACAGCGTGTTGTATGAATTCTGTACTATGAAATGAACTGATAGTTGTCTGCCATTAAGTAATATAGATTCACTAAAGTTAACATTTGTCTTTGTCACAAAAAGATAGAAACTTAATACATGGAGTATAGTAAGCTATAACTCTTTTAAACATATTACTGCTGTGAGAGCATTGACAGAAAAGAAACTACACACAGGCATTTTTGAGTAAATTGGGATATATTGTCAAATATGTGGCCCTGATCCTGGTTGATTTTATATTTTCAATGCCTATCCATAAACTATTTTGACTGATAGCTTAACTGATTTCTTTAGTCATCACAGTATTCTTCCCATATCTCCCATATCTGAAGATTGTCTTTCACAGTCTTACTGGTGATGATTTCATGAAGTTTCCACCACTACCCCATTCATCTTTTTAAATTTTAAACCAAATGTTGATATAAACTACAACTGGGACTTTATATGTGTAAAATATTTTGTCCCACTGTTTCCTTTCCCATCTCTGCAGTTAATCTGTGCACATCTTTCAAATGGAGGAAACTTCTTTATCATTGTTACCCCACAGTCCCCATCAAAATGCCTTTCATGATTTAGTTCAGTTCAGTTGCTCAGTCATGTCCAACTCTTTGCGACTCCATGGACTTTCATGATTAGAGTAAAATAAATTAATCAAGGTTCTTAATGATTGGCCACCATTAAGAACACCATCTAGTGTGGTCTAGAAATAAATTCTACTTTCTTCATTCTTTATAATTGCCAACTAAAAACAAATTTGAATATCTTTTCCAGATTCATTCTCCAAACAAGAACAAGTAGGCCATTTACATGTTAAATAATCACCATTCTAAAGGCTGTATTAGTGGAAATTATAAACATTTGCAAATGTTATGCATTAGATACCTTATTGAAAAAAGTTGCAATATATGCAAAATAGTTATGTAATATGTGAGTGCAGCAAAATACCAAGCAAAATGAAACTGAAAGTGAAATTCGCTCAGTTAAAGAATTCTCCAAGCCAGAATACTGAAGCAGGTAGCCTTTCCCTTCTCCAAGGGAGCTTCCCAACCCAGGGATAGAACCCAGGTCTCCTTCATTGCAGGCAGTTCTTTACCAGCTGAGCCACAAGTGAAGCCAAAGAATACTGGAGTGGGAAGCCTATCCCTTTCCAGTGGATCTTCCTGACCCAGGGATCAAATCCTGGTCTCTTGCATTACAGCCGGATTCTTTACCAACTGAGTTATCAGGGAAAACTACCAAGCAAAATAGCTTTTATTAAATCCATGAAGACAACTGGGTGTTTCAGTTGATATTGCTGTATTCTGAATTTAGTAAATCATATAGATTCTGATCTCAGAATTAACATCAGAATATTGATTTGTTTATAAACTCTATAGTTATTAGATTATTATGAAATTCACTGCTGAATTTCTATCACAAAACCAAAATATGGAAAAAGGCTATGACAGGCAATTAATGACCCTGAAAGAAGACTGGGCTTAAAGTCGGGTAATCTGAGTCCACTTTCTAATTCTGTTGGCATTAGCTTAACATAACTGAAATTAACTTCTTTGGGTCTCCATTTATTCATCCTTAGAATGGTTATTGTAATCAACCTCTCTCCCTACCCTTATAGAATGCTTGTGAATTTAAAATTAGAAAATTCATGAAAACATTTAGAATGATACATTCTTGGGAAGCCCAAGAATACTGGAGTGGGTAAACTGTCCCTTCTTCAGCAGATCTTCCCCACCCAGGAACTGAATTGGGGTCTCCTGCATTGCAGTCAGATTCTTTAGCAACTGAGCTCTCAGGGAAGTCATAATAATACATAATAGATAACAAAATTAATGAATTTTGAATCATGAATATTCCTCTTTATTTTTAGCATATATTAAACAGTAGTAGTTTAGTAGTTTGTCGCTCAGTCGTGTCCAACTCTTTGTGACCCCATGGACTGTAGCCTACCAGGCTCCTCCCTCCATGGAATTCTCCAGGGAAGAGTACTGGAGTGGGTTGCCATTTCCTTCTCCAGGGGATCTTCCTGACCCAGGGGTCGAACCCAGTTCTCCCGCATTGCAGGCAGATGCTTTAACCTCTGAGCCAACAGTAAAAGTGGGTATTCTTGTTTTTATGCCACAACTGAAGACTGATCATTCCCAAAACCCTCATTTATATTTCTGAGTTCTAGACTTATAAATTCAACCACATACATCTTTACCTCACTGTCTTCTAGGCATTTCAAACTTAATATATCTGAACTGAATTATCTTGTATTATTCTCCTTCTGCTGGCCCTTAATGACATCCCCAAATCTGATCCTCCATTTGCAATCTGTCCCTCTATAAATGGTACCACCATCTATTCTATTTATTTACTTGACTCAAATAATCATTCCTGATTCATCCTTTTTAATTACCTCCCACATCTCTATTTTATTTCTAATTTTTTAATTTACCTTAATAATTTCAATACTGCCTCTAATATATACACTTTACATTTTCTACACATTGCGGCCAGAGTGAAAGTGAAAGTCGATTAGTCCTGTCCAACTCTTTGCAACCCCATGGACTGTAGTCCTTGGACTTCTCCAGGCCAGAATACTGGAGTGGGTAGCCTTTCCCTTCTCCAGGCAATCTTCAAAACCCAAGGATCGAACCCAGGTCTTCTGCATTGCAGGTGGATCCTTTACTAGCTGAGCCACAAGAGAAGTCCAAGAATACTGGAGTAGGTAGCCTTTCCTTTCTCCAGCGGATCTTCCCCCCCAAGAATGGAACCAGGGTCTCCTGCATTGCAGGCGCATTCTTTACCAATTGAGCTATCAGGGAAGCTGCAGCCAGAGTAACCTTTCTTAACATTACATATGATCATATATCTCCCTGATCAGCGTCTTTATGATTTCTCATTGTCTTCAGATATTGGGACTTTCCCGTCATCACAGCTTTATTATATTCTAGTCACACAAATATTGTAAGTGCCTAGAATTACTTTAATCCTCTAAGTCTGTTGTACATGTTTCGCTCTAAATGTAAGTCTTTATTTTTCCCATCTTTATTAAGACTTAGCTCAGGTATCCTCTTTGGAAAACCTATGATTGATTGATCTCTCCACTTCCTCTTTTACTTTACTAACACTTGCTTGATTAGTATCATTTCTATATGTTCCCAAAGAACTTCTGTTATTTGTCTTAATCATAAGCCTCTATATTGCAACTGTTGATCTCTAGCATTAATCTATGAGGTCTTTGCATAGAGCCATATCTTATTTACATTTGCATGTATCGTTGAATAAATAAATACATGAATAAATGTATGAAAGGGCAATGCAATAAAACTTGAAATTTCTGTTAGACCAATAAACTAATTCAAAGGCTGAACAATCAGAGTACATTGCTGATTTCAACACAAAAAAATGTTATAATCACATTTTTTGAGTCAATCGATTTGTATTTTTACATGGAAACAGAGACGTTTTTGATTATCTATTTGCAGACAATTTAGAAAAACATACATAAATGGAGGAATCAATCCCACAAATAATCCAACCCTGATCTGACTTTGAACACATTCCACTTGTGTGTTAGTAGGCAGCATAAATTTAGTATGAACACCAACATTCTAGACCTCCTCCCAAAATAAATATGTTCACATTGTAATCTCGCTGAACATATAAAATGGCACCATGATTCACTTCACTGCTCAAGTAAGAAGACTGGTAGTTTTATAGGTACCGTTTAATACACATGTGTGTGCTTGGTCACTCAGTTGTGTCCAGCTCTTTGCGAGGCCATGGACTTAGCCCTCAGGCTCCTCTGTTCAGGGGATTCCCTAGGTAACAATACAGGAGTAGGTTGCCATTCACTTCTCCAGAGGACCTTCCCGAACCAGATACTGAATTCAGGTCTCCTGCATTGCAGGCAGATTCTTCATCATCTGAGCCACAAGAGAAGCATTTCAATCCCCATATACAATATCAATAAACAATTATGAATCATGAAGGATATGATTTATGATGCTGTGGCAGGAGACAGACACAAGGATATAATAACAATATAAATTTCAAGTTTCTGGGTGTAGATAGTATCAGTTCAGTTCAGTCGCTCAGTCATGTCCAACTCCTTGTGACCTCATGAATCACAGCATGCCAAGCCTCCCTGTTCATCATCAACTCCCAGAGTTTACCTAAACTCATGTCCATCAAGTTGGTGATGCCACCCAGCTATCTCATCCTCTGTTGTCCCATTCTCCTCTTGCCCCCAGTCCCTCCCAGAATCAGGGTCTTTTCCAATATGTCAATTCTTTGCATAAGATGGCCAAAGATTTGTAGTTTCAGCTTCAGCATCAGTCCTTCCAAAGAACACCCAGGGCTGATCTCCTTTAGAATAGACCCATTGGATCTCCTTGCAGTCCAAGGGACTCTCAAGAGTCTTCTCCAACACCACACTTGAAAAGCATCAATTCTTCAGCACTCAGCTGTCTTCACAGTCCAACTCTCACACCCATACATGATCACTGGAAAAACCATAGCCCTGACTAGACGGACCTTTGTTGGCAAAGTAATGTCTCTGCTTTTCAATATGCTCTCTAGGTTGGTCATAACTTTTCTTCCAAGGAGTAAGTGTCCTTTAATTTCATGGCTGCAGTCACCATCTGCAGTGATTTTGGAGCCCCCAAAAATAAAGTCTGACACTGTTTCCCCATCTATTTGCCATGAAGTGATGGGACCAGATGCCATGATCTTCGTTTTCTGAATGGTGAGCTTTAAGCCAACTGTTTCACTCTCCTCTTTCACTTTCATCAGGAGGCTTTTTAGTTCCTCTTCACTTTCTGCCATAAGGATGGTATCACATGCATATCTGAGGTTATTGATATTTCTCCTGGCAATCTTGATTCCAGCTTGTATTTCTTCCAACCCAGCGTTTCTCATTATGTACTCAGCATATAAGTTAAATAAGCAGGGTGACAATATACAGCCTTGATATACTATGTTTCCTATTTGGAACCAGTATATTGTTCCATGTAGAGTTCTGACTGTTGCTTCCTGACTTGCTATAGGTTTCTCAGGAGGCAGTTCATGTCATCTGGTATTCCCATCTCTTTCAGAATTTTCCACAGTTCATTGTGATCCACACAGTTAAAGGCTTTGGAATGGTCAATAAAGCAGAAACAGATGCTTTATTGAAACTGTCCAACTTTTTGAGACCCCATGGACACCAGGCTCCTCTGTCCATGAGATTTACTAGGAAAGAGTACTGGAGTGGGTTCCCATTTCCATGTCCAGGGAATCTTCCCGACCCAGGGATCGAACTCAGGTCTCCAACACTGTAGACAGACGCTTTACCAGCTGAGCCACCAATGGGACCTTTTGGTAGTAAACTAAAGACTAAACCAGAGAAAAGTGTCAGTTTCTTCTGAATTGTAGTGGAAATCAAAGAATTGACATAATTAGATCAATATGTAAATTGTTTTCGAGGAATACAAGCTACAGAACGTAAAATTCAGTTCAGTTCAGTCGCTCAGTCGTGTCCGACTCTTTGGTGAGGAACTAATCATAACTGTCTAAGCATGAGAGTAAAATAATCAAACTAGGAACAGAGGTCCTTTTCCTCCCTTGACTTGAGTCATAGGTGGACTTGAGTCAAACTGAGACATTTGCCAATGCTAAGAAGACACACAATAATGAAACAGAATATCTGTGTCCTTGAAGGTATGGGTCAGGAAAATGAAATATGAAACTTGGCAAATCAAGTATTCTGATAACTAGAGCAAAGCTGTGAAAGTGCTGCCTCAATATGCCAGCAAATTTGGGAAACTCAGCAGTGGCCACAAGACTGGAAAAGGTCAGTTTTCATTCCACTAATACATCAATAACTGCCAACAGTTCCTTCTTGAGAACAGGGAACTGGGGATCTGAAGGAGGAGGACATTTTTATATTGCTTGAATATTTGACTCTGTGTGTATGTGTTTAATTTTTAAAATGTACCTAAATTTTCTGAGAGGAGTTCTCACCTCTGGTTTCCACTGAAAATGCATTAAGTGATATAACTTTTGTTGCAAGTTGCAACCAAACTGCTGTAGACTTACAGGAACTTCTGCTTTGAAGACCTCATGTATTAAATAACTTCCTACTCTCACCTTCCAGCTTCACGGAGGCGCCTAAACAAGGTGCTGAGGGCGGCTCCAAGTCACAGCAGAGGGGTGCAGAAGCAGCCTGGTGCAAGTTTTTTATCTGCTTATGCAGTGCGGCTCTCTCTAAGATATAATCTTAGATTCTCATTAAAGAGGAAATGGGTGACTTCATCAGACCTCTCACATCCTCTTTGGTGGAACTAGATATTTTCCCCCAAAAGGATATATCTGAAACTGAACTAACAGCAGTGCATATAATACATTTGCAGTTTTAAATGGTATATTTTTCTGTAAGTAAACATTTATATTCATTGAAGTGAGTCTGAACTATTAATACTATAGAAATAGCTCCAAAACATACAATGAAAAAAACTAGTTTTGGAACAATATATACATATACATATATTATGACTATAAGTTTACAAAATGAAAGCCCAGACTTACGGGTTTGTAATGAGAGTGTGTCTGTGTGGCTCTCTGTTCCTCTCTCTCTGCCTCTCGTCTGCCTACATCATGGTGACCTCTCTGATCTCTCCCTCATTGTCTCTCATCTGTCTGTGTCATATGTGTGTATGGACATAGATTACAGCTGTAATTCTAGTTTACTTTCTTAGCATTGAACTTTTTATTGAAGTAAAAGAAATGGATAATGTGTTAGTTTCTGCATACAGCAAAGGGATTCGGTTCCATATATGTGTATATATACACCTTTTCATATTCTCTTCTGTTATAATTTACTATAAGATATTTAATATGGTCCCCTATGCTATATGGCAGGACCTTGCTGTTTATCTATTTTATATACAATAGTTTGTAGCTGCTGATCCCAAGCTCCTAATTTATCCCTCCCGCTCCCCCTTTCTCCTTTGCTAAGTAACCATAAATTTGTTTTCTATGTCTGGGAGTCTATTCTGTTTTGTAAATAACTTCATTTGTATCATTTTTGGGGGGCAGCTTCTTAGGTGGCTCAGTGGTAAAGAAACTGCCTGCCAATTCAGGAGACACTGGTTTGATCCCTGGGTCAGGCAGATCCCCTGAAGGAGGAAATGGTAACCTGCTCCAGTATTCTTGCCTGGAGAATCCCATGGACTGAGGAGCCCTGGTGGGCTACTGTCCATGGGGTTGGAAAGAGTCAGACATGACTAAGCACAGCATACATACTTTTTTAGATTCCACATGTAAAAGATATAATATGATGTTTGTCTTGCTCTGACTTACTTCACTTAGTATGATAATCTCCAGGTCCATTCATGTTGCAGCAAATGGCATTGCTTCATTCTTTTTTATGAATGAGTAATATTCCATTGTACATATGTATCACATCTTCTTTATTCATTCATCTGTCAGTGGGCATTTAGGTTGCTTTCATGTCTTGGCTATTGTAAACAGTGCTGCTGTGAACTTTGGGGTCTATGTATCCTTTCCAATTTGAGTTTTCTATTAGTGTAGTAAGCATGCTTCCATGTCAATAACTATTACTTGGAAACATAACTTTAAATATTAAGTAATATTCCTTCATGTGGAAATATCTATTTAGCCATATTCCTATTTTTACATATTTCCTTTTTTCTATATATCTGAATGGAAATCCTAATATGAAAAACTTATCTGAATCTTCAGTCACTTCAGTTGGAAATTTTCTAGAAGTAAACTGTGTGGGTCAGGAAATATAAACATTTTAAAGCAATTTTAACACCTAATTTGCTAATTGGTGTCAATGTACTCTCCCACCAAGTCTGTAGGAATGCCTAATGCTTATTTTCCTCATCTCAATTCTGGGTTTCTGGGTATAACTCTCTTCAAAATTTGGTACTAAATACACATACACACATGCACACACAGTTTAAATTTCTTTAATTATAAGAGCTATTGAAAAAAATTAGATGTCTACTGACCATCTGTATTTCTACATTTTTAACACTTAACATTTGGGCTTATTCCCCAAATAACAGTAATGACTTCACTTCCTAGTGCGTGCATGCTAAGTCACTGAGTTGTGTCCAACTCCTTGCGACACTCTGGACTGTAGCCCACCAGGCTGCTCTGTCCATGGGCTTCTCCCGGCAAGAATGCTGGAGTGGGTTGCCATGCCTTCCTCCACGGGATCCTCCCGACTGAGGGATCCGACCGGAGTCTCTTGTGTCTCCTGCACTGGCTGATGGGTTCTTTACCACTAGCGCCACCTGGGAAGCTACGTGTGTGTTTTCTAGGTATTGACAGGTGAAGTACACAGAGTTACCACAAGAGGGCCCTAGCATACAAATTACATCAAAATCTGAAGTCTACTGGGCTCAAGTTCCAACCAGTCAGCATCTTCAGGAGTGGACAGGTTCATTCATTCTGATCTTAGAACCTCCAAACAATTGTCCTGGCCTCACAGGAACAGCCTTTCTAACAGTGACAAAAATTATTGAAGAGGACAAGGGACTGGAGCTCCACCATTTAGAAAGCTGCCCTGGACTCTACACTCCACCTCCCACCCTCCTCCATTTATCAAGATCTCTAACTTGACTCTTATTAGACAGAGTCACTCTCAAATTTCAAAAGAAATATAACCATTTTAAGCCTGCGATGCCTTTGCTTCATTCATTTGACTGTCCTGTAAATATTTATTCCTCTTTTCATATTTAACTAAAAGAATGATGGGCCCTTTTAAAAACTCAGCAAATAGAGATTTGCTACGATGTGCCACTATCCTATGTGCTAGGAATATAATGATGAGCAGAGCCAGACACTGACCCCATGGAGCTCACATTGGTGCCATCCATGCTAGCACCTCTGAGCAGACTCTCAGGAAATTCATCCCCACAGATGCCTTTGCCTTGATAGGAGATGTTGTGTGCAGCCCACACAGGAACTATCTGCTGCTCCAAGGCCCAGAGCATTGCCTCCAGGACCCACCATTATATCCTGGTCTGTTCTGCATTTCAAACCATCTAGCTCTGACGTTTGAATTGCTTTTAAAAACTTTACAGTGTAATATATCTACCCCCCTAACAATTCAAATTATACTCATGTAAGTAACACAAGTGAAAATCACCCCTCGTCACAATCTTCACAGATAGCTATTTGTAAACTCCTTTATAGACATATCATTATACATGTACACATTGGACAAATACTTACTGACTACTTACTATGGAGAAAGCATATTCCAAGGGCCGTGTCTTAGTGTGGTTGACCTGCCATAACAAAGCATCATAGGCTGGTGGTTTAAACAACAGGAATTTATTTCCTTTCCTTTCTGGAGGTGGCAAGTCCAGTCAGTCTGGTATCTGGGAGAGTCCTCTTCCTGGCTTGCAAATGTCTACCCTCTTGCTCTGTCCTTACATGGCCTTTCTGCTGTACAAGTCGGGGGTGAGGAGGGAGCTCTCTGGTGTCCCTTCTTGTGAGGACACTAATTCTATTTGATCAGGGCCCACACTTATGACTTCATTTAACCTTAATTACTTCCTTACTCCATCCAAATACCATCATGCTGGGGGTGAGGGTTTCAACTAAAAACCTGGGGAGAGGAAAGCCAAACAGGCAGCCTGTAACATGCTGTGGAGTCTCTACAGATGAATGAGGCACAGTGTTTGCCCTCTTCTCACTAATGTAGGACTTCATGGTGCAAACTCTGTTTCTGCCTCTTTGTGCTTTATTTACATTATTATCTTTTGGAATTCCCACCAAGGCTGGATAAATGAGGTAAGGAAAGGAAGTGAGATTTGAGAAAGTTTTCTTTCCCTCTTGGGTTGAAGAACACTCTCTGGGAAAGGAAGTTTGAAGCTCTTAACTGCTCCAGAGATCTCACCTGAAGCATCGTGTCTGATTTTCTGTCTTCTCCTCTAGGAAAGGAGGTGGTTAAATATATAAGACATGGACAGCTCTTTACATTCATCTATGCTACAGGGGAGCAACAACTGCAAATGGGCTGGATTTCACTTCTTCAGAACATGCTGACTGACGACGCATAGAGCTGAGAACAGAGAAATGAGTGAAACACAGTCTCTCTACGCTTGAGGCACTCACGACCCAGTAAGCCAGTGACTAGGAGAAAGGGTGAGAAGGGCCGTCTAAGAAAGAGGTCGTAAACTCAAGGAACTCTAACAGAGAAAAAGACACCCAGAAAAGACTTCTGGGAAGAAATTACACGACCCGCTGAGGTCTGAATAAAACCAAGAGTGCGTTCAAAGGAAAGGGAAAAGCAATCCAGGAAAGGTTATTAAAACATGGAGCCCACCTGAACAGAAGAATTGTGTGCGAAGGCAGATCTCTGAAAGGGCAGGTTGGATGTGTTCAGCTGGGAGACCTATTTAGGCTGTCTTTGGGTATAATGATCCCTCAACAGATTATCTTGAGATTTTATCAAGATGGCAAAAAAACCTTATTGTTAATTTAAAAACATGCTACGGGAAGCTGAAGTTGAACGGTTTTATGAAGACCTACAAGACGTTTTAGAACTAACACCCAAAAAAGATGTCCTTTTCATTATAGGGGACTGGAATGCTAAAGTAGGAAGTCAAGAATCGCCTGGAGTAACAGGCAAATTTGGCCTTGGAATGAGGAATGAAGCAGGACAAAGACTAATAGAGTTTTGCCAAGAAAATGCACTGGTCATAGCAAACACCCTCTTCCAACAACACAAGAGAAG
>SJYX01004346.1:13255-30904 GCA_006410675.1 Oreotragus oreotragus
GAGAAGGGGACGACAGAGGATGAGATGGCTGGATGGCATCACCAACTCGATGCACATGAGTTTGGGTGAACTCTGGGAGTTGGTGATAGACAAGGAAGGCCTGGCATGCTGCCTTCATGGGGTCGCAAAGGGTCAGACACGACTGAGCAACCAAACTAAACTGAACTGAACTGAGGTACATTAGAGCCACTACCCTGATTTGATGAAGTAAAGAATTCATATAAAACTATAGACACTGAATTAAGTTCCTTTTTAAATTTATCACACACCTTTTATTGTTTCCTATTTATACTTTGTTGCTTGAATACTAATCATAAAAAAGCAGAAAGGGATAATTAGATTGTCCATTCCTAGCGAATGATTTCATTAAAACAGAGCAAGGATTCTTTAAAGAAATACTGTCTTAATGTAGCAGCTCATGCATGTAATCATTACTTTCTACGGAAGTAGGTGCCTGATGTAGAATATGATTTAAATTGCCATTCTTTCACATATTTTCTTAAAAAATCAATATATAATGGCTTAAAGTACATTAGGTTTCCCATAGAAAAGGAATAAGAATTTTTGCTTAATATGTCTGCTCGAGTCTCATACATGCACTATTATTTCTGAATATGATTGGCATAACTTATAGTCTTCCCTCTCAAGTCTTACCTTTAACTTGTCTTCTGACTATCAACAGTCTTGTGTTAGTGTCTGGTGGTCAAAATACTACCTATGAATCGCTATCACTCAAAAGGTATAATCGTGTAATCACGATAAGAGAGATAGGCAGTGGCATTGGGAAGCAGAAGGTCTCTCTTTAGGTGTTATACAAATGCAGAATGAAAAGAAAGGACCTTCTGAGTAACTGTTAATACAACCATCTCTGTACAGCATCCCAGTGCTCCGGTCCTATCTCCTTTTTTTTTTTTTTGTATTTATTTTTTTACACGAACTCCCAAACATGAACCCCCCTCCCACCTCCCACCCCACATCATCCCTCCAGATCATCCCCATACACCAGCCCCAAGCATCCTGCATCCTGCATTGAACATATCTCCTTATTCACTCCCTCCACTCTTATCTGCATTCTCAGTGCCCTGAAATTAACTAGCTGTCCTCAGGAAGTCTACCACAGATCTCACATTTGGAGAATTATGGTAAATTTTGTATACAGTCTTGACATTCATAGCAATATAGTAACATGGTTAAGGGTCAGACTATCTGCTTTAGAATCTTTGTTTCTAATTTTTACTATTAATAACTATAGACCTTTATTTAAACTTCACCAAGCCTCAGTTTTCATCTTTGCACATTTAAGACTTGCTCTGTTATTCAATGAAATATTTTATGTTAAGCTCCAGACACAATAAAATACTCTATATGTATTAGCTATCATTCATTATTGTTCTTATTAGCTTTTCAGTTAACAACTTAATAGGAAAATAATAGTTATTTTGATTGAGGATATTATTTAAGTTGCAAATGTGTGGTAGAATATAAGAACTTTCTGAAATATCAGATGTGAGAAACTTGAAAGTGGAAGAAGGCCAGAACATTTTCCAAATTTATTGACAGGTTTTGTGTTGACAACATTAAAGGAAATAGTTGAAGTAGGCTTGTGTTTTGGGATGGAAGCAAAATGAATGTGGTTGGTTTGGAATACTTTGGGTTTGACAGCACCATGAAACATTAAGATAGTCGTCAGTGATGAATATTGGGAATATGCAATTTGTTCAGATGCCCTTTTAAGCTGATAGTAAGAGAATTCCCCATGGTATATAAATTGCTTTCTTTTTTTTCTTTTTTTTTTTTTGCATAGACAATATTTTTTTACTTGAATTTTCTCATCTCTTTCTCCAGACTTATTTTTTTAATGAATTTTAAGTGGTTATGTTAAAGAAAATACCCTATGCCATTTAAGTCCCTGGAATTTGATCAGGGACATTTTTTTTAGGGAATTCTAGAGTCCTTCAGGTTTAAACACTTAACAACTGTTCTTATCTGATACCATATAACTATACTGTTCTATGACTAGGATGTTGAGAAGTGAAACATCACTTCATCTTCATTATATGTCACAATTTGTCCTCAAGGCTCTGGAGTATTACTGTTTGAACCCAGAAAAAAATATATATTCTGTGAATACATAACCTTTTCAGGTTCTAACAAAAATGTTCAACACATTAGGTCTTAAGACACTTACTCATTCATTATATAATGAAAACACAACAATGTTTCTGTATCTCTGTCATGCTCTGGTTAAACAATGCTAAACAAAACCCATTGTCAACACTCCCTGCTGATAAAGAATTAACCCTTGAGAGGCAAAACCAATTTTAAATATTAATGCTGAAATTAATGTATTTATTCCCTCAGTTTACTCAACAGTTACTTATTTATTCATCTCATCCAGTAAATATTTATTTGATTCCTGTTCCAGATACTGCTATAGAGATGTAAATAAAACAAAATCCCTACTTATGTGGAGTTCGAATTATATTATAAAAGACAATAACACAGGGAGCTCAGTTCTGTGCTGAGAGGAAGGAGAGAGGAAGGCTGCTCCCAGAAGGAGCTATATGTGCATACATGTAACTGCATCACTTAGTTATACAGCAGAAATTAATGCAGCATTTTAAAGCAAGTATACTCCAATAAACAAAAGGCAATAACAATAAACAAATTAACAAATAAAATATTTTAAATGAAAAATAAAGAGTATTTTGAAAGAAAAGAGTATAACAAGGAGAATTACTCAATGGGGAAAGAAATCAGTCTATTTTTTCCGTTAGAAAAAATAATGGAATTCTTATTCAGACTATGAATTCTTGCTAAGCACTATTTTTCATTTTATCTCTGTGACCATATTTTTAAAAATACATAGAAGTTCAATATCATTTGATACTATGGAGAATTGGGTGGGCTTAACGCAATAAATAGACATTTGAGTGCAACACAACTAGGTATACCTGTGTGTTAGTCACTCGATCATGTCCGACTCTTTGCAACCCCCTGGACTATAGACCACCAGGCTCCTTTGTCCACGGAATTCTTCAGGCAGGAATACTGGAATGGGTTACTGTTATCTCAATAATTTCAAAAATCAAGGATCTTTTAAAACCCATTCTTCACTTTCATATGCAAAACAGAATGAGAAATTGAACTATCTCTTTCATAAGACATATTTTCAGATTCCTTCCTTTATTTTCAATACTTTGTCACATTTGCTTTTATTTTCTAGTAATATCTCTAGAATTTTAATTTATCCATCATGTGGTTTTAAAATAAAATCTACCTTAAGTAATAATGATACTATTTCTATATCATACTTTCTTTCTATAAATATATTATTCTGACAATAAACACATAATAGCCAACTCTATCCCTGATATTTAGTAGGTTTTGGAAATACAAAGAAAATCATATTTTGTCCATATCATTCATTATGCCAAAGTGTAGTGTAGGAAAATGTTTCCCAAAGCACTGCCTGTAAGGTCATGAAGGTGCACCATAGAAAGATCCAAACTGATGAACTAGTGTTAAATGTAGTGCATGAGTGCATCCTCAGTTGTGTCCAACTCTTTACAACTCCGTGGGCTGTAGTCCACCATTCCTCTCTGTCCATGGATTTCCCAGGCAAGAATACTGGAGTGTGTTGCCATATCCTCCTCTAGAAGAGCTCCCCAACTCAGGGATCAGACCCATGTCTATTGTGTTTCTGGCACTGGCAGGTGGATATTTACCAATGAGCCACCTGGAAGGCCCCTGCTTAATGTAGTAAAATTAACTAATTCATGTAGTAAAAAGGTATAGTCTATATAAGAAGCTATGAAAGTTATATTGAAAATGTGGCATTACTGAAACTCCAAAAAATAATGAAACTGAAATAAAGGTATAATATAATATGGGAAGATAGGACATTTGAAATTTTTACTTTATTTTATGGATTTGGTAAAAGCTCACCAACTGCATTAGCATATCTGGTTTCAACTTTGGTGTTTACCACATATTTCTGGGCATTGTTTATTTTATTTTATTTTTTTGGTTGACAGTCTTTTTCTTTTCTTTTCTTTTCTTTTACTTTATTTTACTTTACAGTCCTGTATTGGTTTTGGCATATATTGACATGAATCCGCCACAGGTGTACATGAGCTCCCAAACATGAACCCCCCTCCCACCTCCCACCTCACATCATCCCTCCGAATCATCCCCATGCACCAGCCCCAAACATCCTGCATCCTGCATCGAACATAGACTGGCGATTCGTTTCTTACATGATAGTATACATATTTCAATGCTAATCTCCCAAATCATCCCACCCTCTCCCTCTCCCTCTCCCTCTCCCTCTGCCTCAGAGTCCAAAAGTCTGCTCTACAATTCTGTGTCTCTTTTGCTGTCTTGTATACAATACAGTATACTAACACATATATATGGAATTTAGAAAGATGGTAATGAGGACCCTGTATGCAAGACAGCAAAAGAGATACAGATGTGTAGAGCAGACATATGGACTCTGAGGGAGAAGGAGAGGGAGAGGGAGAGGGTGGGATGATTTGGGAGAATAGCATTGAAATATGTATACTATCATGTAAGAAATGAATTGCCAGTCTATGTTCAATGCAGGATGCAGGATGCTTGGGNTATATCATGCAAAATGCCAGGCTGGATGAGGCACAAGCTGGAATCAAGATTGCTGGGAGAAATATCAATAACCTTAGATATGCAGATGACACTACCCTTATGACAGGAAGTGAAGAAGAACTAAAGAATCTTTTGATGAAAGTGAAAGTGGAGAGTGAAAAGTTGCCTTAAAGCTCAACATTCAGAAGACTAAGATCATGGCATCTGGCCCCATCACTTCATGGGAAATAGATGAGGAAACAATAAAAACAGTGGCACACTTTAATTTTGGGGGGCTCCAAAATCACTGCAGATGGTGACTGCAGCCATGAAATTAAAAGACTCTTGATCCTTGGAAGAAAAGCTATGGCCAATCTGAACAATATATTAAAAAGCAGAGACATTACTGACAAAGGTCCATCCAGTCAAAGCTATTATTTTTCCAGTAGTCATGTATGGATGTGAGAATTGGGCTGTGAAGAAACCTGAGCACTGAAGAATTTATGCTTTTGAACTGTGGTGTTGGAGAAGACTCTTGAGAGTCCCTTGGACTGCAAGGAGATCCAACCAGTAAATTCTAAAGGAAATCAGTCCTGGATATTCGTTGGAAGGACTGATGTTGAAGTTGAAGCTCTAATACTTTGGCTACCTGATGTGAAGAACTGACTCACTGGAAAACACCCTGATCTGGGAAAGATTGAGGGTGGGAGAAGAGGAGGATGGAGGATGAGATGTTTGGATGGCATCAAAGACTCAATGGACATGAATTTGAATAAACTCTGGTAGTTGCTGAAGGACAGGGAAGCCTGGCATGCTGCAGTCCATGGGCTTGCAAAGAGTTGGACATGACTGAGTGACTGAACTGAACTGAAAAGTAATCTACAGATCATGCAGTGCATGTTGTTTAAAAATCATAACACAATTATTGTTAGCTTTACAAATATCACACTGCTTTAGGAACAAAAATTTTGACAAAGTACCTTTTAACATGAGGATTCATAGAGTAAGGTTGGATTAGTTGTAATAAAAGGGGGGCGGAGGGGGGAAATTCCCATGGATGGAGGAGCCTGGTAGGCTGCAGTCCATGGGGTCGCTGAGTCAGACACGACTGAGCGACTTCACTTTCACGCATTGAGAAGGAAATGGCAACCCACTCCAGTGTTCTTGCCTGGAGAATCCCAGGGATGGCGGAGACCAATGGGCTGCCATCTGTGGGGTCGCACAGAGTCAGACACGACTGAAGCGACTTAGCAGGGGGGAAATGCATCAGATTCTGATGGTGACTGCTTAAAAATACTTGATAATAACAGAAAAACTGTGAAGAGGGGATGGGTATACATTAGGGGGAAGTTACAAGGGATATAGGAGTTTATTTTGCATGAAACAAGGCATTCATAAAGAGGTTGCCACATCTCTGGAAAAATACCTAAATATTTGTCTCATTGTATTTAATGACTAAAACTGCAAGGAGAAATTGTATAAATTTTGCAGAGCATTCACAAATAATGTTCCTTGAAAATAATTATGTTTCTAAGGTAGTTTATTTTCTTTATTTCTTTCAGTCAACACTCTTTGCTAAATACTCCTTTATGACTTGAAAGAAAGTTTTCTTAGCTTACTGCAGAAAAGAAATGTTATGCTATAGCTGATATAAGAGAACAGTGTAGTATACTAGTGTTTCCTATAAAAATTAATTTGAACTTTTAAATGTAAATAAAAATTTAAATAACTTTCTTAATATCAATGATTCTAATTATCATGAGGTTATATTCAATATATTTAATTGACTGTAGGTTCAATATTATTGCTTATAATTTCTCCTTTACATAAGTTTCCATTCTTATTTTTATTTCTGCTTAACATTGAACTAAACATTAGTGACAAATTTATTCCAATAAAATTGTCATTTTATCATGATTTTTGGTTTTCTGGAAAGTATCTTTAAGAACCTAGTCAGAACAAATCCTTATTCTTGCTGTGCCAGAGTTAAATATTCAAAATCTGTCCCCCACTTCCCATAATAATAGAAGCTGAAGAAACTGGCAGACTGTTTTTCTTTACTTTAAATTTAACAAAATAAGGTTAATTGCTAAAGTAATTAAACAAGCATATGAGGTGAAAAGTAGCAATAATATAAAACTTGGTAGAGATTGTCAATTTAACAAATGATCTGTAAATTACAAAGTCTTTTATTATCAAATATATCTACCCTACCTCCTGTGGAATGCTGTTAGAAAGCAGTTGTCTTTGAGTGTTTGCGTTGTTAGTGTTATTCCCTGGGGTGGGGGGAACGGTTATTTTTTCCATAATTAAGACACCAAAATAAAATTTTTCTCAGAGAGTTCTTTTTGAAAATAAACATATATTGAAAGAATTGCATGAGAACATGATGCAAAGAGTTGACTCATTGAAAGAGACCCTGATGCTGTGAAGAGGGACATGAGTTTGAACAAACTCTGGGAGATAGTGAAGGACAGGGAAGCCGGGCATGCTGCAGTTCATGGGGTTGCAAAGAGTCAGACACAACTTAGCGTCTAAACAACAAATTCAAGATGTAACAATGAGACTGAAGTGTTCAAAAGAGAGGAAGAATTTGAGAATGAGGATGTTAATTAAGGACTTTTAAATTTGCAAATTCTGAAAGATCAGCACAAAGTGTTATTACTTGCAGAATTCTGATTGCCTAGTCTTGGCATCACCACTGTCCTTTATACACAAATGGCCTAGGAAAATGGCATAACCAATTGCCCATGTGACTCTTGTTTGTACCGGTCTTCATTAGTCAGACCATTGGTGTAATTGAGATAACAATCCCCTGCATGATCAGCTGCTGCATGGCAAAGCTTACCTAATGTTTTTAATTTCACAAATCAAGTCAAGCAATGCTGAAAGAAAATTAGAAATATTATTTAAAAGACAATTTAAGGAGGGTGGGATATATGATAGTTGTCAGGCAAGTGTTTACTCCTTGGTTCTGTCTCGTCACAACAAAGATTTGGAGTGACGGACATTAAAGCCCTCAGTTTGTCACAGCTCTCGGGTCTTGGACAGACCGTGTTATAGCTCTCAGGTCTCAAACAGACTGTGTTATAGCTCTTAGACAAATCAGTGTTACAGCTCTGTGTTATAGTGAAGGACCTAGGCTACTCCATTTTGTTAACAGAAAAACTCCATTTTGTAAGGTTCCAGGAAAAAAGCCTTTGGAAATCCCCTGACCTCACCCCACCATCCTCGAGCCAATTGAACCCCAGACCAGAATCTCCTGACTTGATGTTCAGGATTTCCTGATCTACCTAGGTAATGGGAACCAATCAAAATTCGTGGCCAGCCCGGGAAATGGAAACCAGTCAAAACCCAGCACCTAACCCTTCCACAGAAAGTAACCAATTAGACATCTCCCTATCCGGAAACTCCTACTTTTCAAATTTCTCGCGTGAGAATACTCTATATAAGCAATGTAACCCAGAGCTCAGGGTTCCTCCCTATAGCCGCTGCGTTGGTATCGGTGGGAGCCCCAGCTCGAGCTTGGTAATAAAAACTCTCCTGCTTTTGCATCGGATATCGGCTCCCTGGTGGTCACTGGGAGATTTCGTGACTTGGGCATAACAATAACTGTATTTTATTTAGATAATAGCAGGAAAATCTGTCCTCGAGTTGTGAGGGCATGTCAACCCAAAGACATGCAGAGAAGAGTGCCCCAGCGCACTGGAGAGAGAGAGGAGACCCCTGGCCCTTTGGCTCCTCTCTTTATATGTCTTTTTATCTCCGTGGGCCTGCCCTATGTAAATTGGGTTAGCCAGGAGTGTTGCTTGTTCTACCTGAGGTCCTCACTCTGGTCCTCGGATCTTCCTTTGCTGTATTTTTGCAGGCTTTTCCCTTCCTTGTCTTTTAGCCACCACCATTCTGGACTCCTTTTTCCTATTCTAACTACCTAAAAATAGGACTGAAGAGTCCTAGTGGTCCCTTCTGGGCCCAAGTTTTGCTGAATATCTGTATCCTTATGTCTATATCTATTTATCTATACACAGATGCTTATAAACATCTACTGCACCTTTCTGAGCATCAGTTTCTACAAAGTAAAAAGTATATTGTAATTACTTTCCAGCCCACATCCTGTATGAGATCATATTAGCTAAAATATATAACAATATTGTTCAAAAGTAATGTTTTATCTTTGGAGACATTTTCTTCAAGTTCTACAAAAAAGAAATTATCAATCATTGTGGATATGTTGTAGGCATATTTTCTCATTAAGAATAGGAAATAAATAATTTCTCAAACCATGCATTTTTCATTCATGCATTCATTCATTCTTTACTAAATAATTAGTGAGTGGCTTCAGTGCTTTAGCCAGTGTGATTGGTCCTGGATACAGAAAAAGTCTGTGTCCCCATGGAATTTACACTCTACTGGCAGAGAGAGACAATAAATAGTCACTAGTGTTGGGAGAGTGTGTAATTTCCTTGGTTCTGTCTCATCACAACAAAAATTTGAAGCCACGGATGAACCAGCATTACAGCCCTCAGACAGACCAGTGCTACAGCCCTTGGATGGACCAGTGTTACAGCTCTGCGTTGCAGCCCAGTTTTACTTAGAAAGTAAAGGAAAATACATCCTCAAGGTGTGAGGGCAGGCCAACCCAAAGACTCAAAGAAAAGAGAAGGCCCTGGCTCAATTTTGGTTTCTCTTTTTATATGCTTTTTCTCCTCTCCCTTGGCCTGCCCTATGTGAATTGAGCTAGCCAGGAGTGCTGGTTGTCTTACCTGAGTTCCTCACTCCGGTCCTAAGACCTTCCTTTGTTCTATTTTTCTGGACTTTTCCCTTTCTTGTCTTTAAGCCACTGTCATTCTAGACTCCTTTGTCCTATTCTAACTACCTAACATTCCCCCCTCAATAAATGGGAGACCAAATTTTTTGGGAATAGGAGCTTTGAGGTCTTTCTGGCTACTTCCTGCTGAACTGGGACAGCGAGAGGCATAGGGCATCCCCCTCACGCTGGTCTCAAGGCTCAGAGTTCTTACAGCAGTGTCCATCTAAGGGTGAGTGATATTTTCTGTGGTCAGCTGTAGTTTTATATATCCTGGTTGAACTGGCACTGCATGTTGTAGCTTGTTGACCAGGGAGAGACAGAACCGGTTAGACAATTGATAATACATGGAGCAATCACAAGCAGCATCAATATGGTGATAACAAGGACTAGTAGGGGCATTAACCAATTCCAANTCAGCTGTAGTTTTATATATCCTGGTTGAACTGGCACTGCATGTTGTAGCTTGTTGACCAGGGAGAGACAGAACCGGTTAGACAATTGATAATACATGGAGCAATCACAAGCAGCATCAATATGGTGATAACAAGGACTAGTAGGGGCATTAACCAATTCCAAATTTCCCATTGCCAGAAGGATCCCCTAAAGAGATTTTAGCCACTCCAAGACATCTCCAGCACATTCTTTGAGGTCCAGTAGGATCTAGAATGTTTTTCTTGAGGACTATGAGACTTTTTTAACTTAGCTGGAGGTACTTACCCAGAAACAACACATCTCATTCAAGATGGCTCAAGCCCCTCCTTGTTCAGGGATCAGGAGATCTTTTTCCTGTTCATTTTGGAGTACAACCCCTTCCCAACTGTGTTGGCTCTTTAGCGCTATCCTGAGAAATCTTATCCCCAGAAACTAGATTTTAGGGGTGTTCATTAGAATGGCCCTCATTTGTAGTCCTGAATAGTAAGTGAGTAAATAAGTGAAGTCGCTCAGTTGTGTCCAACTCTTTGCGACCCCGTGGACTGTAGCCTACCAGGCTCCTCCATCCATGGGATTCTCCAAGCAAGAATACTGGAGTGGGTTGCCATTTCCTTCTCCAGGGGGTCTTCCTGACCCAGGGATGGAACCCAGGTCTCCCACATTGGAGGCAGACACTTTAACCTCTGAGCCACCGGGGAAGCCTCTAGTCCTGAATAGGTAGCTGAAATCTCCCAGGGGCTCACAGGTGTATTGAGTGTCCTCTTCTATTTTCTTCCATGTCTTGACTCATGAGTAGTGAATCCAGGAGTCATGTCCTGGTACGTTGACTGCTGTGGGGGTAGAAAGTATTACAGGGTAGGGGCCCTTTCATGTGGGCTTGGAGTTGAGCCTTTGGGGACCCATCTTCTCAGACTTTAATTAGGACTTGAGCCCCTGGAGCATATAGTGTTGACTCTTTAGAGTCTTTTTGGTCATAGTTGACACCCAACAAGTGTGTATCTTGTCAAAATTGCCCAATGGTCATGGTATAAGATGGGAGGATCTGAACCTCTGGATCTAGGAAGAGGTCATTGACATAAACAAAATGTCTCCCATACAGCATCTCATATGACTAAGACCAACCTGTTCCTTAGGGTCAATACAAGTGCAGAGGAGAGCTATTGGTAAAGCCTCCTTCCATCCCAGGGAGGTCTTCTGGGTTATCTTTTTTATCGCTGATTTTAAAAATTGGTTGGCTCTTTCTACTTTTCCTGAAGACTGTGGTCTCCAGGCATAATGGAGATAATGTGTTTCACCCAATGCTTTAGAGACCCCTTGTGTGACCTTAGAGGTAAATGGTGTCCCATTGTCACTTTGTAGTGACCTGGGCAGACCAAATCTTGGAATGATTTCATGGAGCAGTTTTTTAGCACCTCCTCAGCCTTCTCAGNCTCCAGGCATAATGGAGATAATGTGTTTCACCCAATGCTTTAGAGACCCCTTGTGTGACCTTAGAGGTAAATGGTGTCCCATTGTCACTTTGTAGTGACCTGGGCAGACCAAATCTTGGAATGATTTCATGGAGTAGTTTTTTAGCACCTCCTCAGCCTTCTCAGTCTGGGTGGGAAGGCCTTCAATCCATCCTGTGAATGTATCTATCATGCTGCTACTGCTGCTGCTGCTAAGTCACTTCAGTTGTGTCCGACTCTGTGTGACCCCATAGATGGCAGCCCAACAGGCTCCCCCATCCCTGGGACTCTCCAGGCAAGAATACTGGAGTGGGTTGCCATTTCCTTCTCCAATGCATGAAAGAGAAAAGTGAAAGTGAAGTCGCTCAGTCTGTCTGACTGTTAGCGACCCCATGGACTGCAGCCCACCAGGCTACTCCGTCCATTGGATTTTCCAGGCAAGAGTACTGGGGTGGGGTGCCATTGCCTTCCCCGGTATCTGTCATGATTAACAGGTATTTATACCCTTGAGAAACTGGCATCTGGGTGAAGTCCATTTGCCAGTCCTCTCCTGGGTAGATCCCACATCATTGGATGGGCTGAGACACTTGCAGTCTTCAAGCTCTTTGGGGGCTGTTTAATTAGCAACTGGAACAAGAGAAGACCACATGCCTTAGAGTCGTTTAGAGGCCTGTTCCTCTGAAGGACCTTTCTAGTAATCTTTGGAGGGCCTTCTCCCATAAATGAGTGGTGGCATGTAAGGAGTTAACCAACTTTCATTGAGGTTCCCAGGCAGAAAAAGGAGTCTCTCCTTTTGGAACCACACTGTATGATCTTCTTGAAAGCCTTCACTCTTAGCTTTAAGAGTCTCACCTTCAGTCTATGAAGGAGTTTCTGGCAAATTAGCCTGTAGAACTAAGGCGGCAAGCCCTATCAAATCATTGTTCTGTAATTCTGTCCTCTTAGCTGCCTGATAGGCTGTTTGGTTCCCTTGTGCCACTTCTGTGCTCCCTTTTTGGTGTCCTTTACAATGGGTGACTGAAACCTCATTGGGCAGATGAACTGCCTCCAAGAGCCTAAGGATTTTATCATCATATTTGATAGGGGATGCATGGGTGGTCAAGTGGCCTCTTTATTTCCAAATAGCAGCATGTGGAAAGGCATATATGGAGTCAGTGTAAATGGATACTCTTTTTCCTTTTGCCAGCTCTAAAGCTCGGGTCAGGGCTATGAGCTCAGCTAATTGGGCTGAAGTACCTGGTGGCAAAGATTTAACCTCTATCGTCTCAAAATTGGAGACAATTGCTTATCCGGCTCTTCTTTTTCCATCCAAGACAAAGCTGCTTCCATCAGTGTACCAGATTTCTTCAGGACTGGTCAGAGGATCTTCTGACAATCCCTCTCAGGGTTTTGTCTAGTGGTCCAAGAGTTTTAGGCAAGAGTGAAAGGGGAGAGAGCCCTCGGGGGTAGTCAGGAGGGTGGCAGGGTTAAGAACCTCACAAGGGGATATAGTGAGGCCTGGATTTTCCATCAGCACTACTTGATAAGGGCATATAGAGAGAAATACAAGGTTTAAATGAATGGAAAGAAGTGTAATTTTTTTTTTCTTTAAAATGTTGAATAACAAACAGCAATTAGAAGCATCTATATAATGCTTTTACTTTATTAAACAAATAAACTGTCAAAATTTGAAGCATATAACAACAGTTGGGTATAAGTGAATTTAAAATTCAAGTGATTAAAATAACGACCTCTTAAGAAATACAAAGTTGCTATTAAATGATTCATTTTCCTTTAATAAATAATAGAAACATGGAATGTTAAAATATTAGAGAAACAAGAGTTTTCTAAAGAAAATGTTGTTACTTCAATGTAATCAAACAATAAATTAGATCTGATTTAAGGATAAACAAATAATAAAGATTTCCTTTCACATGCAACTTGACCTAAATAGTATACACATTGCATGGAAGAAACTATATTGATTCAACACCTATTTCTTTTTATATAAATAAATTTTATACTTGGGACAAAATTTTTGGAATCAGTAAATAAAAAATCAATTTAATATTAATATTTTTCTGAAACTATGATTACCAGTATGAGAGTGTGTGTATGTATATACCACTCACACACACACACACAATGTAGAGTTGCAAATAATCTGTATTCATTCAAATGCCTATGCTGACTTTCTTCAATAAACTGCATGGCTGAGTTTTCAATAACTCTGTGAGGAATAGGCAGTTCTAGATGCAGTGCTTTCATAACTGACTATTGTTATGCTCAGTTTCATCTGATGGAGAAGTCTATTAGAACCATTTTAAACCCTTCAAAGCATTCACTGGCCTTTGTTATTGTTATTATTATTGTGATCTCTTAAATTGTAACCATATATGGACCAGAATACATTACATCGATGTATAAAGTCAAAGCTTTAATTCCTTTTCAGAAACTTTTCCTGTAACAGCATCTCGATAAATTAAGTGGGTCACATGAATTCTTAAGAGAATTTTCACTATTAAATGACAAAAAGCATATAGGTCTATACCCTAGGACACAGTTGCAAAATTTAGATAAACTTTAGCCTCACTTTTCAACATTCTTGAATGAAAGAGAATATCAGGGAAAACACTTCTGTTTTGATATGGTCTTACTCTTGAATTCCATGGTAGGTTTAAATTGATGTTAATTGTTGTTCAAAAAGTACCAAATAGAGAAACAATAATAGCACTGCTATTTTTTCACCCTGCTTGTTTAACTTATATGCAGAGTACATCATGCGACATGTCGGGCTGGATGAAGCACAAGCTGGAATCAACATAGCAGGGAGAAAATATCAATAACCTCAGAAATGCAGATGACACCACACTTACGGCAGAAAGTGAAGAAGAACTAAAAAGCCTCTTGATGAAAGTGAAAGGGGAGATGGAAGAAGTTGACTTAAAGCTCAATATTCAGAAAACTAAGATCATAGCATCTAGTCCCATCACTTCATGGCAAATAGATGGGGAAACAATGGAAATTGCTGATACTCTGAATTCAGTTATATTAAATAATCATTGTTAACTATAAGTTTTAAATGAATACTTTGACTTTTGTACACAAATTTAATTAAATTATCATATTGAAATTGTTTTTAGCACTTCTGCCTAAGGATTCGCATCGAATGCCATCAAAAATTTCACATTGATATACTCTCGTCTATATTTTCTGAAGGATATGTCTGAAGGGTCAGTTGAGTCTGTGTTCCAAAATGAGTAGATCTCAAAAGACTTATGTAAAAAAACCTTGGCTTTGCTTTGAAATACTTAGACCTTCCACTTTTGTGCAGAAAATACAATTAAACATTTTTTGTTGTTCTTGTTATTAACATCATGTAATATTCAAAAGCTAATTCAAGCAGTGATTAAAAATAATTATAACAGTGTATGTGTATGTTCAGCCACTCAGTCGTGTCCTACTCTTTGTGGCCCCATGTATTGTAGCCCACCAGCTCCTCTGCCCATGGGATTTTCTGAGGAAAGAATACTAGAGTGGGTTGCCATTTCCTACTCCAGAGAATCTTTCTGACCCCAGGATTGAACCCATGTCTCTGGCCACTCATACATTAGCATGCAGATTCTTTACCACTAGCATCATCTAGGAAGCCCCATTAGAACTGTGGTATTATNAGAGTGGGTTGCCATTTCCTACTCCAGAGAATCTTTCTGACCCCAGGATTGAACCCATGTCTCTGGCCATTCATACATTAGCATGCGGATTCTTTACCACTAGCATCATCTACGAAGCCCCATTAGAACTGTGGTATTATCAATTGTGAGGCTTCCTTGGTGACTCAGTAGTATGGAATCTGCCTGCAATGCAGGAGACATAGGTTCGATGCCTGGGCCAGGAAGATCCCCGGAGGAGGAAATGGCAACCTGTTCCAGTGTTCCTGCCTGGGAAATCCCTTGGACAGAGGAGCTTGACAGGCTATAGTCCATGGGGTGGTAAAGAGCTGGACACAACTCAGAAACTAAACAACAACAGTATCTGTTGCATTTGTCAGAAACAGTACATTGTCAAGATGCCAGTGGACTCAATATTCTTGTTAATGACAATCCTTTCTCCCCACCCTAATGATATCCGCTTTTCCAGCTTTATGAATATCACTGGTTGTTTTTTATTTGTTCATTTCTTAATTAGCAATCATATTTCTATTTCTAAATAGTAGCATGCAGTATTGTTTGTTTTGGGAATTCTATATAAATGAACACATATGGATATGCTTGGGGGGTTGTTCTGTTTAATACCAAGNTTTTTTATTTGTTCATTTCTTAATTAGCAATCATATTTCTATTTCTAAATAGTAGCATGCAGTATTGTTTGTTTTGGGAATTCTATATAAATGAACACATATGGATATGCTTGGGGGGTTGTTCTGTTTAATACCAAGCTTTTATGATATCACATTTTGTTTTGTGTAATTAGAGTATATTCATATTCATTATGAATAGTATTTGAAACTTTATAGAAAATAATAACTTGGTCCATCTTATGACTACTATGTATTCACTTTTATTTTCAAAAATCTGGTTGGAATTCTATACTACCTACCATATAATAATAGAAATTAAGCAAGGGATGGGAATTCCTGATAGCTCAGTCAGTAAAGAATCTGCCTGCAGTGCAGGAGCCCCAGGTTCAATCCCTGCCAGGGTCAGGAAGATCCCCCAGAGAAGGAAATGACAAACCACTCCAGTATTCTTGCCCAGAAAAATCCCATGGACAGAGGAGCTTAGTGGGCTACTGTCCATGGGGTAACAAGAGTCCAATATGACTTAGCAACTAGACCACAACAACAACCAGGGGATGGAAAGCTGAAAAATACCAGAACGAAGACCAAATTTATAGTTAATAACTGTGAAAAGCATCTGTTTCCCATAGATCTGGGAAAACAAATCCAGATGATGTTGTGATATCCAAACTGGGAAGGTTGAAGAGGGGCCCTGGAGGGTTAGAAATCAACTTTCCAGAAGGGTTGTGGGCTTGGAGGTAGGGCTCACAGAGCAGGACCCAGGCATCTCTCTATGTGGCAGAACTGTAGAGGTGCTGCTGGTGCCTCTGGGGAGTCTAGAGGATTTGTTTCACTAGAGTAGAAAGAAGCTATACACTGTGACAGACTATTGCTATCAGGGAGAAGGGTTTTTGCTCAGTTAATGACAGCAGGGGCAGAAAACACAAAGGAGAAGCAAGTTTTCTTCGACTCTTTCAGCCTTTCAATCTCACTCTATGCCCTCTACTGACAGTCCATAATAGGGAATTCCCTGGTAGCTCAGTTGGTAGAGAATCTGCCCATAGTGCAAGAGACCCGGGTTCAATCCCTGGGTTGGGAAAATCCCCTAGAAAAGGAAATGGCGGCACACTCCAGCATTCTTGCCTGGAAAATCCCATGGAAAGAGAAGCCTGGTGGGCTACAGTCCATGAGGTCTAAAGCCAAATGATAAGGAAGAGATATCATTTTTAGACTTTAGTGCTAGCATGACAAAATAGAGAAAGACATATTTGGATCTCAGAAATCATGGTTTAATAACTCACATGAAAATTTTAATTGTATGATTATGCTTGGGGTGCTTAACTAACATGAGGCTGAGGATGACTGGGTTGATAGAGACTGAGACCATAATCATTCACAAAAATAAATTTGAACTATGAAAATATTGGTATATAATGATAGAGTGTAAAGTTTAAAATATGAAAAATGTAATAAACATACTTCCAACTGGTAGATTATTCAGTTATTTTATGTAGTAACTCCAAAGAATTTAATCATAAATTTTTGTTTGTTTGTTTGTTGCCCTAACTTGAAGCTTTTTATTTGGTATTAAGATGTTGTGGTACTTTCAGGTGAACAGCAAAAGGACTCAGCCATACATATACATGTATCCATTCTCCCGAAATCCCCTCCCAACCAGACTGGCACATTATATTGAGCAGAGTTTCCTGTGTTACACATTAGGTCCTTGTTGTTAATCCATTTTTTTTAAAATTTTTACTTTATTTTACTTTACAGTACTGTATTGGTTTTGGCATACATTGACATGAATCCATCATGGGTGTATATATAGCAGGGTGTATATGACCTTTCCCATATCTCTACCTATCTCTTCCCCTAGCAACATAAGTTCATTTTCTAAGTCTTTGAGTCTCATTAGACTATGGCTCAGATCATGAACTCCTTATTGCGAATTTAGATATAATGAAGAAAGTGGGGAAGACCACTAGGCCTTTCAGGTATGATCTAAATCAAATCCCTTATGATTATACAGTGGAAGTGAGAAATAGATTTAAGGGACTAGATCTGAAATACAGAATGCCTGATAAACTATGGAT
>SJYX01004349.1:0-33218 GCA_006410675.1 Oreotragus oreotragus
TGTGTGTGTGTGTGCCTCACCATGGCTTGCAAGATCTTAGCTCCCTGACCAGGGATCAAAACTGCACCCCTGGAAATGAAAGCACAGAGCCCTAACCACTGGACTGCCAGGGAATTCCCAAGTCCCTCACCTTAAGTCAACACTTAGACTTTGAATATTTTTTATCCTCAGCAACACTTTAATATACTTCTTCTATTTCCCTTATGGATGGTTTTGCTGGCAGAAAGGTCTATTTTATGCTTCCTATCATTTGACGTAGGTACAAGGAAATGGTTTTTTTCCTACAACTCCACAGTTCAAGATTCCCTGCACTGACAGGAGAATAGGCAGACAGTGGTCCGTCACTTAAAAGCTTGCTCAGGAGGAAGATAATAGGATCAAGACATTTAACCACTCAGCTCAGACTGGAGCATGACAACTTCCACTGAAAAGGTCTCCTGGATCCATAAATGATCTACCAAGTTCACTGTCATGGGGTCTTGGGTCTTTGAAAAGAGCTCCTGCTCTTCTTACTACATGTTTTCACTGGAAGATGAATCCCATGAGAACTGTCAGAAGGGGACAGTCATACAAACATTCTTTTGGTAAGTGCTGGCGGAGCCCGAGAAATAAAGGAAAACAAAGGGGGCGGTGACGGCGTGTGGAGGCAACATCTCCTGATCCAGGCTGCGGGCATCGTCTATCACTGTAAAGTAGCAGGCTGAGCGTGCATGCAGGCAGTGTGATCACACCCCCCCAGGGCTCCTCCTAGTCAGACCTTCTCTCGGGAGTAGCTTTCCTTTCCTGATGCCCCGAACACTGCATCCAGGGGCCTACTCCATCTTTAGACCAAGCACACTGGTCACCGTGGAAAGGAGCGATCTGTGATGAGAAGGAAGGACAAAACGTGCTGTTTCCCGCATGTAAAATCTTTCAGCACCAGCAACTCACCAGCAGACTGTAGAAGAACTCATGGACGAAGAGCCCCATGGCACAGATGAGCAGGTAGAGCAGATGGTAAAGGAACTCAACATCCAGAACCATGGCCCGGTAGCCTCTGGTGAACGTCCCACAGTTGCCCACAAAGCTCATCAGAAAAATGATTTTATTGCAGACCTGAGAACAATGACAGCCACAGTGAGAGAAGCACGGACCAAGCCAAACTGGAGACTCTTGGTGAGAACTGAGGGCAGCCTGCCCTCAAGTGTCTTTCAGCGCCGCTACCCCAAACAGAAGCTTCCTTTTGCACCAAGTGCCCACCAGACGCACCAAGAACTGTTCTGTGGATCTCAGTCATCTCATTACTCTGCTTTTCAGGCATTATTACAAGTTAATGTGACAGTCAAATAACTTCACGTGCAACGCTAATCAAGTGGCATTTGTATATGACAAAAACAAAATTCGCACATACTGAAATTATGATTTTCAAGATGAGATATGAATCATTTCTAACATTCTTACATGAGTTAGTCAAACACAGAAGTCACTTCAATCCACTAACCCTGTGATCAGCATGATTAAAAGTGTTTTCTGAATTTCTGTTACGTTCTAGGCATTAGAGTGTTGCAATCTAATGAGAAGCAGCCAGCTCTTGTTATCCACTGCTCCTAATTCTATACGAAAAATAATTTTCTTGGGGTGGTAGGCAAAGAAAGGGACTTCAGGATGAGTTCTAGTCCCTTGCCCCCCTTTCTGGAAATAACTTCTATTTTATCTCTGGGGCTCCATCCCTTCCTTTATATTGGTCCTTGAGGTCTGGGTGGGGCTCCATCCTGGCCAATCAGAATACTGTATTCCCCTGGCAACAATGATTCATTCAGAGATAGGCATGTGACCAAATGGAATCAATGACACCCCCTGAGATCTTTGCTGGGACTGCAGCTAAGACAATTTTACTCTTTATTCCTGACCTTGAACCTGAGAGAAAGTGAGCTCTGAGGCTACTGGCATCCATCCTGCATTATCACAGAGCCTGAGGGTACCAGCAGTGCAGAAGCAAACAAGAGGAAATGAGCCCTTATGCTATCGCCTGGGTTCCTGGATTCAGCTACACCTGAAGCCAGCCTCTTGATTCTCAGTCACATTTTCTTCTTTGCTTATTAGCATGGAGTAGGTTTTCTAACCCCTGAAACTGAAGGCTGATCTACTGTATAACATAGCCCTACCTTTGATAGAAATCCCAAGCTTGCAAGTCTGCCTTTAGCAACATGTTGCTAGAAAAACCTAACTCAGGAGAAAGCCAGAGAGAATGCGCTTTGGCTGCACTTTGTAAAACCATGTCCTGCCACCCGAGCTAGCTTGGCCACAGGTGCTGGGGGAATGCTGCCAGTTAATCTGGTGGGTCAGTGCAAGTGAGCTTCTCAGCAATCAGATAAGGGAGGAAGCCAACACCCACGGGGAAGGTTAGGTTTTCTCAGACAGGCTCCACTTTCAATCCACCAGGTCTTTTTTTCCTTAATATTTTAAACTTTGCCAGTGTCAGATCTTTTTTAGGGTGAGAAAACATCATCGATTCTGAATGAACTGTGCTGAGGTTTCCAAGAGAGGAAAAAAAGGCCATGCTCTGGTTGGCATTCCAGGACCCCCGACATGTCATGCCCTACAATCTTAACAACGGAGCAATCTGCTTTACCTGAATCGGCTCTCCTCTTTAACTTCTGCCCTAGTTTTCGCACGTCTACTTTTCCTTCTCCCATTGCTCCATGTAGTATTCTTTTTTATTAATCCTCTCTAAATAACTGTTTATTGTTTTAGTTTTCCCATCCCTCCCTCCCTCCCCCAGCTAATGTTATTATGAATAGCCACCAATTATCTACATAGAGTCTTTTCCCCAACTGATTGATGTTAAAGAAGAGAAGACTCTGGAATGACTGAAGACCAGAGAAGCAAAAGAATTAACTCATAGAAGACAACCTCTGAGATAGTGCCTTTTCCTTCTATTTGTGTCTTCTGTACTTCTTTCTTAAGATACTTCCACTCACTGCAGGTGAAGCCTGCATTCCCTCCTTCAGCACTCACATGTCTCTTTTACTCTGGTCGTGCATTTCTAAATGCCAGGCCTAACACGAATAGCTTGTCTTGTCACCTCAAGTCAAGTAACTCAACAACTCAGGTCTATCTGCACCCTGAAAGCTAGGTCTTGCCTGACTTCAGTATAGCTGGCTGCATTATTCCTCTCCCAGTCTTCCATGACTGAAAATTTGGAATTATTCTTGCCTGCTTCACCACCCAGTAAAGACAGGAATACCTTCACTGCCTAGAGAAAAGGACCAAGCCACACACCGTTTTCAGGCATAAGGCCCAAATGCTACGCCCACCATGTGTCACCATTTCCTCCAAAGCTCTGACATCTGTGTCTTCATTCTCCACTATGACCAAGAGGCAGGCTTGTTTCAAGTAAGGGGGACATGACTCCGTAAGGGGTCCCCCTGCCTCCAGTTCACCCACCCCCCACTCAAATCCATATATATATTCACGCCTCTACCGAGGGAATTTTCTCAACAATACTTTACTTATACCAATTCTCTGCTCAAAAACCCTGAGTCAGGGACCTTCCTGGTGGTCCAGTGGTCAGGACTTCACCTTCCAACACAGGGGGTGCGGGTGTGAACCCTGGCCGGGGAGCTAATATCCTACATGTCTCTCGGCCAAAAGACCAAAATATAAAATAGAAACTGTGTTGCGGTAAACTTTGCAGATGGTCCACGGTGGAAAAAAAATCTCTAAAACAAAACCAAAAAGCCCCGAGTCACTAACCAGTATTGGGAATAGAATTTCCCAACCTATATTCTATATAACACTAATTTCAAGTTACACTTTACAAAACATGTGGGCAAATAAGCTTGGGAAATATGATGACCCAGTGTTCCCTTCTTAGAGATTTATCATGCGTTAAAGTGAAAGTTGCTCAGTCGTGTCCGACTCTTTGCAACCCCATGGACTATACAGCCCATGGAATTCTCCAGGCCAGAATACTGGAGTGGGTAGCCTTTCCCTTCTCCAGGGGATCTTCCCAACCCAGGGATCGAACCCAGGTCTCCCACATTGCAGGTGGATTCTTTACCAGCTGAGCCACAAGGCAAGCCCAAGAATACTGGAGTGGGTAGCCTATCCCTTTTCCAGGGGATCTTCCTGACCCAGGAATTGAACTGGGGTCTCCAGCATTGCAGGCAGATTCTTTACCAACTGAGATATGAGGGATGCCCTCATGTGTTATCAGTAGGTTAAAGTCTCAGAAATCTTTCAGTAAAAAACCTTGCCTTTTCCTTGACCCAGCATTTCCCACATTAATTTGACTAAGGAAGTCCCTTTTCACCCAAGATTTATCAAATTGGGACAGGCCCACCTGGAGGATGGAGCCCCAGTGTGTTTTCCTAAAGTTTGAGGCCCAGGTTCCTTGTCCAGAATCAGGTCCTATTTCAGTACATGAACCACTGAGGAGGTGAAACTTAACTGTTGGCTGTCCCTTAAGAAGGTCTGGGCTTTCCTCGTTGCTTCCACCAGTGGAGAGAACGCTTCTCCCAGTTCCTGCCTCCTGGCCTGATGGCTTCCATTCTTTGAGACAAAACTTCCTCGCCTTAAGCATGTCAGCTTGAAGTGGTCTCTTGTCCTCTCACACCCTTACTGCCTCTGCCATCTGAACACCCATTTGGGGACATTTATCATTGCCCTAAATTACGGCGTTAACCTATTCTGCAATATCACTTCCATTTTTATGCAGTGACTTCAGCTTCCTCACACGCTCAGGGCAGAAACCTCTGGAAGGTGGTTTTAGATGCCCACAGATCCCAACTTGTTCCTTCTTTTTTGGCAGGGAACCTCTCCAATTTATGGCTTGGCATCAGTCACGTCCATTTCCTAAGGATTCCACAGAGGGAGTCAATGTCCACCCTTGCACACTGGAAGCACACTGGAAGCTTTGGAAGCACTGAAACCACACTTCCAAACGTCGCTAGACTTTGCGGTAACCCACCTTCTGACGTCTGGCTTCTCTTCTGACCTCTCCACCTGCTCCCTCTCTCTGAACAGTTCCTCTTGCCTCTCTGCTCTGTTCTCTGCGTCCTCACCAGAAATGAGGGCTGTGTTCACATGCAGTCATTGGACTTCCTGACTAGAATCTCTTGTCCTAGCACACCTATGACCTGATGGGCACGATGAACCCAAATCTTAGCATTTCTCTCCCCTTGCTTAATTCTGAGAGAAATATTCCCTGACGGTGAGACTGCCAGTGTCCAGAGAGCACATGAAAGGGTCCACTGTTCTGTGAAAAGGGGAAGAGGGAGATGCCCACCTGCGCCTCTCCTCTGCTATTTTAACAGCTCACCCAAAGGATGTATTTTTCTGCACTGAAGGCACAGGCCAAAATTCCAGGGAGAATGGAAGGCATTCCTACTCAGATGGAAATAAACAACAAAACAGGCAACGGAGGGATTCGTACTTACGTTGAAAGCTCCCAGAAGAAACAGTGTGGGTTGTAGCCCGACGGAAAATATCAACCGGAGAATCGTGGAAGCGATTAAGGCCCGGATGCCATGGGGCTTGGGGAGGGCGATGACGATGGCCAGAGAGATGAGCATGGCCGTCCACAGCAGCCCCGACCAGTGCGGTTCCAGGGTCCCTGCAACCAGGAGGCAGAGCTCTCAGACATCAGGGCTTTCCCCCTCACAGACGGGACACACCTGAGCGGGTTCAGCGACAATTTCTTCAAGCACCTCTCTGGCCTGCCTTGCCCAACTCTGACCTCGAGTTTTCTGTCCCAGACATAACTAGTCACATGCATGTTGTCTTACCTCTAAGCCTTCGACATCTTCCTTCTACCCGGGAAATTCTCTCCCTTTCCTATTCACCTGAGGTTTTAGCTTAGACGTCACCTCTTCCAGGGGGCTTCCCAGGTGGCACAAGTGGTAAAGAACCCACCTGCCAATGCAGGGGACATAAACAGACGTGGGTTCGATCCCTGTGTTGGGAAGATCCCCTGGAGGAGGGCATGGCAACCCTTTCCAGTATTCTTGCCTGGAGAATCTCCATGGACAGAGGAGCCTGGCAGGCTACAGTCCATGGGGTCGTGAAGAGTTGGACGTGACTGAAGTGACTTAGCACGCATGTACGCGTGCACCTGTGACAGGAAGCCTCCCCCACCCCCTTTCTCCTCACAAAATAGGCTAGGTGTTCCTTCTGTCTCTGACCCTCGGTATCCCTGCTCAGCCCTGTGGGATACTGTTTTCTAGTAGTCAGTGCCCCCTCTTCCAAGCCCCATCCCCACTGGACTCCAGCCTCCCCAAGGGAAGCACTGAGTACCCAGCAGGCATCCATCAGATGGGTTTGTTCCATAAGCAAAACTCATCCATGTGTCACACTTCACTCTTCAGGGAGGCGAACTGGGAGAACAGACTTCTAATTTCTATTAAAAGTATGCAAAGGAAAATCGCAGGTCCCCTGCCCGCATCAGATTTCTTCAAGGGAAGGAGGAAAGCAACTTCCGTATCATTAGCATCATCCTACAATTAGATTATCCTTGTAGTCAAAGAGCTTATACCAGTTTCTGTCATCTCTTGCTATTGCAAGTTCTATTTAGAGTGTCCCACGAGACGGCTCGGTTATATAACATGAGCCAACAGGGCTAAAAATAAGGTTCTGTAAAACACTCATTAAAAAAAAAACACCCCTATTTCAAATGCTGTCACATTTTGAGTTTCCTTCAGATGTAAACAAGCAGCACTACATGATTAAGGCTGCTTATATAAAGGAGTTTCACTTCTCCAGAGCTGCCTGGATGGCAGCACCGCCTGAGAAAGCGACGTCCTTGCAGGTCCCAGGCTCTCCCACCAGCCTGTGGGTTGCCCTAGTTCCTTCTGTCCACACCTGCCAAGACTCACCTTCTCTCTGAAAACTGTCCCCCGACCCCAGCCACCTGCCTCTTGCCTTTCGATATCTTTCAGGAGAATCTGATCAGGGATGGGCACTGAAAGGCAGAAGATTTTCAGAAATGCAGGAAGCAGTGGGTCCTAGGGTCAGGTGTGTCCCTTCCTGTGCATTTAACAATTGTTAGATATGGTATCAAGCCCTTCATGTGGATGGTCATTTATCTTCTCCTGCTGGCACTCTATGAGGATACTGCTGCACTCTATGCTGCTGCTGCTAAGTCGCTTCAGTTGTGTCTGACTCTGTGCGACCCCATAGACAGCAGCCCACCAGGCTCCTCCGTCCCTGGGGTTCTCCAGGCAAGAACACTGGAGTGGGTTGCCATTTCCTTCTCCAATGCATGAAAGTGAAAAGTGAAAGTCAAGTCACTCAGTCGTGTCCGACTCTTAGCGACCCCATGGACTGCAGCCTACCAGGCTCCTCCATCCATGGGATTTTCCAGGCAAGATTACCGGAGTGGGTCACCATTGCCTTCTCCAGAGGGTACTATGATCACCTCCAATTTACCACAGAGAAAATGGAGTTTTGGATTATGTATCTCACCTAAGGTGAAACAGAATCTACCACAAATATACATGCTACCAGAGTTGATGGTCTCTAACCATCATTAAAAAAAAAAAAATCCATCTATTTTAAGTGCATGACTGTGGGCAGTTTATACAGTCATCTAACCACATGTAACTGCTAACACAATTGAGACATAAACATCGTATCACACTAAGAGGTTTCCTTGCGCCCTTGGCAGCTGACGCCTTGCCTCATTTCCACTCCCAGGCAACTCCTGATCTGCTTTCTACCACTGTAGCTTTGCATTTTCTAGAATTTCATAAAAACTGGAAAAATAATATTAGTAGGCATTTTTAAAAAATTCTTTCACTTAGCAAAATTTTTAAGGTTCATTCATGTTATTGTGTATATTAATAGCTTGTTCTTTCTGTTGCTGAGTAGTGGTCCATAACATGGCTGTGTCATCATTTATTTATCCACTCAACAATTAACGGATACTGGGGCTGTTTCCAGATTGAAGTTATGACGAAAGATGCTACTGGGAAACTTCAAATACAAGTTTTGGGGTGGGAATATGTTTTCATTTCTCTTGGACAAAAACAAGGAAATAGATCTGAGAACCCTAAGGATATATTTAACTTCAGAAGACCTAACCATACTATTTTCCAAACTGATGCTACCATTTCCCCTTTTCATCACTAACAGTGGGAGTTGCACTGTTCCAGATCGTCACCAATACTTGGTATTGTCAGTCATTCTAGTAGGTTTCTCATAACATATCTAGGTGGTTTTCATTTGCATTTTTCTAATAACTACTGATGTTGAATATCTTTTTACGTTTTTATTGACTATTCATATATCCTTTTTTTGTGTGTGAAATATCTGATCAAATCTTTTGCCCATTATTTTAAATGGGTAGTCTTTTTATTATTGGGTTATAAGAGTTTTTCCTATAGGCTGGATATAAGCCTTTTGTCTGACATAGTTTTTAAGTATTTTTGCCCAGCTTGTGGCTTACCTTTCATTTTCTTAAGCATAATCATCATCTTAAACTGCCTCTTAACATCTCAGTATAATAAATGTGACCAGTGCAACACATGTACCCAAATCCTGAAAGAGACAATATAAAAAATCTGCTGTCTTCCCACTAAAAAAGCAGAGTTAAAAATTAATGCTAGATATGTAAAATAAATAGCTAGTGGGAAGCTGCTGTATAACACAGAGAGCTTGGTGCTCTGTGATGACTTAGGCATGGGTAATGGAATTGGGGAAGTAGGAGGGAGGCTCAAGAGGAAGATTTGTTTATGTATGGCTGATTCACGATATTGTACAGCAGAAATTATCACAATATTGTAAAGCAGTTATACTCCAATTTAAAAATTATTAGAAAAATATTAATGTTAGATTCCAAAGAAATAATTATAGAAAGATTTCTTTGAGACACTTGGAGAAACACAAATAGGGACAGGCATGCACTGGAGAAGGAAATGGCAACCCACTCCAGTGTTCTTGCCTGGAGAGTCCCAAGGACGGGGGAGCCTGGTGGGCTGCCGTCTATGGGGTCACGCAGAGTCGGACACAACTGAAGCGACTTAGCAGCAGCAGCAGCAGCATTACATGATTTACTGTTAGTTCTTTTTAGATATGAGAATGCTATGGTGATTATACACATTTAAAAATATTCTCTGAAGTTAAGAGATGCACAGTGAAACAAGATGTCTAGACGTCTTTAAAATCTTGCAGAAAATACAGTAGGAGTTTAAATGAAACAAAACAGGCAAAATGTTGTTAAAGATGGGCTGATGGGTACGTGGCAGTTTATGATATTCTTCTTTCCACTTGTGTACAGATTTGAAAATTTCAGCAGTAAGAAAGTTTAAAAAGTAGTACTTTATGGGCTTTAATCACCATGGCATGCTTACAAATTCAGTAAGAATTCTGAAACTGCCAAATTTTCATGCTTTTTAAAGACTGTGTGACTCTCAGTTCTCAACCAAAGGGGGAAAAATACTTTTGAAAAGGAGCTTTTAAGGCCACAGTGTCCTTGGCAGCCACAAGCCTTTCAAGTCAGGGAGCCACACAGAACTCCACAGTTGTAAATGTGTCCAGAAGACTGTTAGGCAAACTGAGGAGCCCCAAACAGAAAAATGCTATTTCTGAGAGGTTTGCCTTTCCTCAGTAAAATGTGTAGAATGTGCATGCAGATGACCAGAAGGAGATGGGGAAGGAAATCAATGAAGACCATGGAGAGCATATCTCATTATGTGAATAACAGCACGCAGCTCTTAGCTGACGAAAAAGGCAAGGATGTCTGGTCTAAAGTCATTCATGCCCTGCCTCCAATTACCTCTTGCCAGAAAAAAAAGAAAAAAAATTAAATTCCAGAGATTATTTTTTACAAATTCTACAGTCTGAAATCAATTCCACAAGTATGGCATAGGAAAAAAATCTACTGGACTGAACATCAATGTTATCTATATTCATTCTAGGATTAGCTCAGCTGCTAAGGGACTGTGTGTCTTTGGTTAAATCTCTCAGCTTCCCTGAAACATAGTTTCCTGACATACAAAACAAGGAGGTTAAGATGATCTCTTACTTTTTAAATATACTGCTTCTCCTCTTTCTTTCCTGAGAAATAAATACGGATCAACAGTTTATATGATTTCAAATTAGATTGAAAAATAAAGTCACAGTGTATCACCTCACACCAGTCAGAATAGCCATCACCAAAAAATTTACAAACAGTAAGTACTGTAGAGGATGTGGAGAAAAGGGAACCCTCCTACACTGTTGGTGGCAATGTAAACGGACACAGCCCTTATGGAGAACAGCATGGAGATTTCTTAAGAAGAATAGAAATACATCTACCATATGACCCAGCAACCCCTACTGGGCATATGCCTCGAGAAAGCCATAATTGAAAAAGACACATGTACCCCAATGTTCGCAGCAGCACTATTTACAATAGCCAGGACATGGAATCAACCTAGATGTTCATCGACAGGTGAATGGATAAAGATGGTGTGGTATATATACACAATGGAATATTACTTAGCCATCCAAAAGAATGAATCTGAGTCAGTTCTAGTGAGGTGGATGAAGCTAGAGCCTGTTATACAGAGTGAAGTAAGTCAGAGAAAACAAATACAGTGTACTAATGCATACGTAGGGAATCTAGAAAACCAGTATTATTGATGAACCTAGTTGCAGGGAAGGAATGGAGTTGAAGACGTAGAGAAGGGCATCGTGGACACAGTGGCGGAAGGAGTCAGCGGGATGAGTGGAGAAAGCAGCATCAATCTATGTACATTATCAGGTGTAAGATGGATAGCTGCTGAGGGGTTGCTGGGTAGCACACAGAGCCGAGTCTGGTTCTCTGTGATGACCTGAAGGGACGACAATGCACAGGGAAGGAAGGAGCCAGAGGGAGAGGATGTATGTCTAATTATGGCTGATTCACGTTGCTTGTGGCAGAAACCAACAGAGCATTGCAAAAGTTAAAACACAAAAAACAAGCAAAAAATAAACCCGTGGTAGAAGCTACACTCTCATCGCGTCTGAAAACGGGCAACTAGGATCCCATCAATTGCACCAGTACTACCAGGGATCCCATTTAAGACGCAAGTCATAGCCATCCTGCTGTTTCTAGAAGTTTCCTTGAAATTAAAGACATGGGCAGTACCTCCTCGGACTCCTTTAAATGGGTAGAAAAACGCCACAAGCAGGTTCATCAGGACGGCCAGGTTGAATGAAATGCTACTCCAGAAAGACATGTTGCGGGCACACCAGTACAGGACGGGCTGGGCTGTGAAAACAAAGGCAGAACCCCATGAGGTTCAAGACTGTGAGCCAGAACACTGGGAATTCCACGGGCCCCTCCTCCCGCTCTGCCCCTACAAGTCCACTTTTGTTCCCAGTTTTCACCAAACATTTAAAATGGTCCCTTGTTTTCAAGCTGACTCATAAGCTCAGAACGACATCAGATTGGGTTTGTTTCTGTTGGGAGTCCTTACTGGAACAGAAGATGAATTGGGGGACAAGGAAGAGAAGAAAGAGGAAAAGCTGGAGCATCTAAAAACCCCGCATGCCCCCATCAGCACCATCAGTTATGGAATCTGGGAGGTTATCCAGGGTTCATGTGCCAAGTCCTCAGTTCCCCCTGGGGCCCTGGGACTGGAAGAGATGCCCAAGGAGACTGGAGAATTCAATGAGCCTTTGAGAAGTGGGGCGTACTGGTGGGGGGTACACACAGCATTCAGAGTCAGCCCAGCTGGGCTTCCAGGCTAGGAACGTTACCACTTCCACACTCCTTCCCTGCTTGAAATTCTTCACCGACTCACTGATGCCTGAAAACAAGACAACAGCCCCTTTCCCATCACCAAGTCATCCGCCATTTTCCTGAAGAGGAACCAGAAATAGGAGCTCTGCCTGGATAGTCAGCAGCCAAGCTCCATTTCTAAAGGCTACAGTAGAGAAAGGATGGGGCCCCAAAGCCCTCCCACAGGGCAGGAGACCCTTGAGCAGTTATTGTTCAGTTGCTCACACATCCAACTCCTTGTGACCCCATGGATGGCAGCATGCCAGGCCTCCATGCCCCTCACTATTTCCCAAAGTCTGCCCAAACTCATTGAGTCAGGGATGTCATCCAACCATCTCATCCTCTGTTGTCCCCTTCTCCTTTTGCCCTCAGNCAAGACAACAGCCCCTTTCCCATCACCAAGTCATCCGCCATTTTCCTGAAGAGGAACCAGAAATAGGAGCTCTGCCTGGATAGTCAGCAGCCAAGCTCCATTTCTAAAGGCTACAGTAGAGAAAGGATGGGGCCCCAAAGCCCTCCCACAGGGCAGGAGACCCTTGAGCAGTTATTGTTCAGTTGCTCACACATCCAACTCCTTGTGACCCCATGGATGGCAGCATGCCAGGCCTCCATGCCCCTCACTATTTCCCAAAGTCTGCCCAAACTCATTGAGTCAGGGATGTCATCCAACCATCTCATCCTCTGTTGTCCCCTTCTCCTTTTGCCCTCAGTCTTTTCCAGTATCAGGCTCTTTTCCAGGGAGTCGGCTCTTCGCATCAGGTGGCCAAAGTATCGGAGCTTCAGCGTCAGTCCTTTCAATTTTCAGGGCTGATTTTCTTTAGGACTGACTGGGTTGATCTCCTTGCTGTCCAAGGGGCTCTAGAGTCTTCTCCAGCGCCAGTTTGAAAGCATCAGGTCTCCAGCAGTGCTGCTATCTTATCCCATTGTTACTGACAGCTGACACCACACGTGGCTGCATCTCAGCTGCAGACAAGCCGGTGGCCACACTGTGTATATGGGTGCTTCCTTTTCCTCTGAATTCTTCGGTGGCGCCTTACACTTAGGATGATGCTTAAGAATAGATATGGGGGGAATAATTTCCATCTCCACTCCAGAGGCAAAGTTTCCAGAAGATAGGCTCATTCAACATAATTCTCCTCTAAAGGGAAGTGTGGAGTAGGTGAAAATGGATGTCTAGCGTGTTCTTTTTCCCAATGAAGTCACCATTTCACTCTACGACAGCGGCCAGTGACAAATCCGATGACTCTATAACGATGCCTATAGCAGTAACCAAGCCTTTATAAGCTTCTAGCCAAAAGAAAGTTATGGCACAATTACACAGAGCCCTGGACAATTTAATAACTGCTCATTTACATGCTCACATTTGGTAAGAGGCCATGTTTCCAAACCGTTGAGTTTTGGAGCCATAAGCAGCATCTGGCTTAACATCTCTCATTTGATAAATGAGGGAAACTGAGGCCCAGCCGAGGATGGAAGCTGTGGCAATCTCATCCCCTCAGCTCAGAGACCCTTGGGCTCAGTGACAAGGACAGAGTTAAGTGGCTCATGTCACCATTTAGTAGAGGAGCCGACCAGTAATCAGTCAACCTGACTCCCTAGAGTTTGTTTTATTTTATAAGCTATTAATAATTGCTGAAGCAAATTTAAGACGAGAAACCACTTGCTCTGGAGACAATAACTGTTGGTATTTTTTCTGGGACTGAAGCCCATTCCCGATCTGAATATGAAAACTCTGAACAGCACAGAAAAAACAATGGCAAGGATGGCCAAGGGCTGACTGATGGGAACACGGGAATTTACAACATCCTCTCCCCGTCAGTGTATGGGTAACAGACTAATAAGAAGTGAAAAGACAAAAAGGCAGGAAATGGCAGAGATCAGTGAGGGTTAAGTCAGGATTCCCTTCAGGGGGCGCTCTCAACCTGAACCAAGTGTCGGAATAGCCACTGATGCTTTAACATGACTAATAAATGCTCCTCAACTCTGGCGTATAGTGTTCACAAATCTGACTTTTATAAGGCTAATACCGTACTTAAATTGTGGTGTCACTCTGAATATGAACAAATATTCAACCCTTCAAGTCAACTGGGAATCTACACAGGTGCAGGAAGACAGGGTCCCATGATCCTAGAAGGGCAGGCGATCTAAGTAACTGCACCCAGGGCATCTCCTGCTGACCCTCTTATCCTAGTGTGTTTTCTTTTTAAGGAACTGGGGCTTGCTGAGGACACAGACTCCATGTGCATATACAGCAATGGAATTTCCCACTCTATTCCAAGTAAAAACCATGAGGGTGAAAGACAGGGAAGCCTGGTGCGTTGCAGTCCATGGGGTGCAAAGAGCCAGACAGGACCGAGTGCCTGAACAACAAGACACCGCATAACACCAAGTAACCAAGTGCCAGCCTTTGCAGCTCTGCCTCAGTTTCCTTTCACTACCTTCTAGTTTTCTTAGCCAAGAGTTTTCTCATCCCTGGGGCCAGGAGGCACAGTGGATGGAGGATGTGAATGCACACAAGAGTGTGTCTGTGTGTGTCTTTTAAGTAAAGCAGGGAAGAGGGTTTCAAGAGAGTATAGGAACTAAGTATCTTAATATTTGCAGAAGAAAAGATGAAGCAACACGTGTCTCAGACACACCTCCTGTGTATCTAAGCCCCAGCTACAGATTCTCCAAGGCATAGATGATTCCCGGTGACACTTCCAGGAAAAGGTAAAGCAGCTTCATAAACAAGCCAGAGAACTCTTTTCTGCAGACACATCAGAAGAGAAATAAGCTACTTAGAGGGGAAAATGTATTTCATTTTAATTGCACTTCTAATGAGTACATTTCTCCTCTTCCTAAATATGCAAATCATGTTTAATTCAGTTATTACTTTCAATTTTTCTCTTACCAGCAGAGCTATGAGGCCAATTAAAATCTCTCAGTCAACAACTGTAGCTGTGTTTAAGCTTCAACTGAAACAAAAACTGCTTTTGAAACAAAGACAGACCAAATAAGAGAAAGTATTAGCTACAAAGCAATAGAAATCTTGGAATGATGAGCTGGCCATTCCTTGACCAATCAATCCGTTGGGCAGTCTTAATTCCCCACTTTATAGGGGAGGGCCTAGAAGAGGTTCAGTCACCTGCCCAGGTCACAAAGCCAGTGGGTGATGGAAGGGGAACGAATCCAGAGATCCTCACCTCTTGCAGCTGAGGTCTTCCTACTCTGCCAGGCTGAAGACAATATCTCAGAAAGAGGGATGACAAGGTCTCTCACCTCATCATAAAAGGTGAAAATCTTTCAATTCTTAAGCCCCCTGGAGAGCCTATTTTCTATACCTATTGGATAACACAATTCAGAGAGAATGAATATATCTGACCAGTCTTAGTACTTAGTAGACCTATATATTGGGCTTCCCTTGCACTTGGTAGACCCATATATTGGAAAGGGTAAAATCATTTTAAAAAATTCGCGTGTTTATGGTTGCGCTGAGTCTTCATTGCTGCACGTGGGCTTTCTCTCCTTGTGGCAAGTGGGGGCTACTCTCTGTGGTGGCTTCTCCTGTTGCAGGCTTCAGAAGCTCATGACTGAGCTGTATCTGGCTGTTTTAGCAGCAGGTCACAGGCTCTGGGCACTCAAGTTTCAGTACTTGTGGCATGTGGGCTCAGAAATTGTGGCCTGCAGGCTCTAGAGAGCGGACTCAGTAGCTGTGGCACGTGGGCGTAGTTGCTCCCCACATGTGGAATCTTCCCAGACCAGGGATCACACCCACGTCCCCTGCACTGCCAGATAGATTCCTATCCAGCACACCACCAGGGAAGTCCAAAACCACCGTTTTAATAACTATCATGGAGGTCTGGATGAACCAAACCATAATTTCAGGATCATCACCTAAAGTGGGAATCGTGGACTATTTCAACGAAGAGCAAAATCAACAAATAAGAGGAAGTTCCCTTCTATTGAACGCCGTAGCTGAGAAGACAAGCATACACACAGGGTCTCTGTCAACCTTTTTTGAGTATCTTTCTTATCTGACTGCATCAGCACGGTGCTGCGAGTATGTTCAACACGACTCACGATGCTTGAGCTACAGGAGCTTGGATGGAGCCCACGGTGGCTACAGGGCCACCCTGATAGTGGGGCCATGTGTCCACGAAGCCTTCTGAGGTCCACACCATGGAGGACACGCATGCTGCTCTGTTAAAGGTGAGCTAGACACCTCGCGTGGGGCTGGGTGACAAATGGGTTGGTTCAGCAAAACATATGACTGTGCTTTAAAGTGCTGGTCAATGAGGCGTCCCTTAGAGATGAGAGAGAATGGAGTAAGGGTGGGGTGAGACCAGCGCCTGGCGGGCAGCCTGCTTGCACAACGCCTTCTGCCACTAACCGATTCCAGGGAGGCAGGGAGTGGAGCGGAGCAGGGCAGGGGTGGCAGCAAAGAAGGCAGGTCTGCGCCGGCTCAGGCTGGTGAGGGAGGAAGAGGACCAGAGCACCCAGAACTTGACCTCCAGCCCAGTTTCCCCTCTCGCAGCCCTGCCCCTCAGCAGGAGCTGGAGTGATCACAGGGGCAGCTGGAATCCAGGGTTTCAAATACAAACCCTAGCTCCTGACTGGTGACAGGAATGAAGCAGCATCCTTTCTAAGCCGGTCACAACAGCTGGTGCCCAGCACACTGTCGGCAGTGAAGGATCACACTAAAACCCTAAGGAAAACTGGCCGCAGAGAAGCCCGCCAGGGCAGCCCTGTTTAGACGAGGAAATGTAGCCAGCCTGGCTGGGCTCCTCAATGGGACTCGGTGGTGAGCAATGACGCATCTTCTGTGGCCAGTGATTCCACTGCCTATAAAATGACCCTAGGGTCTACAATCCAAACTAAAAGGGGGAAGACCCGTGTCTTCCGAGCACGTGGGCTGGTCAATGAGCTCTCAGGTAGGCTCAGCCTCCTGCTCAAATGTGTCACCCTGTGAGCAGCAGGCTTGTCTGTTCTCCATCCCTTTCATTTTCTCTATCAAAATAGCATTTTAAGTCCTTCTGGGAGCTCTCCAGTCGAATCAGGTCAAAGGCAGCCGGAAGGAAGCCTTTTTAGCACCTCTCAGAGGCGGGAGCCCACTTACCAGCTCCCAAGGCGCCTGGGTAGTCCTGGTGCTCAGAGGGGGACAGAATCCTGAGCCCCAGCAGCTCTGCTCCTACGGGGAGGTCCACGCACTCACCATCGAACCCCAGTGTGCAAGACCCGCAGAACCACACAATTCCACAGCACCTGGAGGCGCTGACCCACCTCTGAGCTTCTTCTGCCAATTCATCTCATTGAAGAGGTCCTCGGACCGCAGGAAGAAGTCGTTGATCTTGCTGCCCTGCTCGTCCCTCTCTGTGGTGTAGTATATCCGTAGTTTTGACTCTTTGGTTAGGAATTCACAGATACTGGGCACGGGGAAGACAATCTGCTCCATGGTTCGGTCTAATCTGACAATCTAGGGTGAAAACACGGAGGTTCAAATGGTCAAGAAGCCTTTCCTGAGCACTTGGAGCAGGCACAGACTCAGTACTCAGCCTAGACTTCTTCTCTTTTCTTTTTTATCCATACTGCATGGCATGTGGGCTCTCAGTTCCCTGACCAGGGATTGAAACCACACCCCCTCCATTGGAAGACTGGACTCTTAACCACTGGACCACCAGGAAGTCCCGTATCAGAATTAAAGATCAAGCATAACACAGACCTGACCTGGAGTCTGCTTGGATTTTGTAACTTCCGGACTGGGTTGTATCTCTTAGATTTATGCATAAAACTGTTTCGGTAAGTCAAAATATTTTTCTAACCTCAGACCCATGAATTGTACTGTGATGGAAGTTTTATCTGGAACAATTCAAAGTGTGTTCTGTGTACAGATTCATATGAGGCTTGGGGCTGCAGATGTCCAATAGAACTTTCTGGAATGAGGAAAATGGGAATGATGAAATGATGCCACAACTGTGTGTCTGCCCCTTTGAAAGCAGAGTCCCTACTCACATACGGGCACTGAGGACTAGCACATGTGGCTGGCACAACTGAGGACTGGAGCTTAGTATTTAATTTTAATGTAAACAGCCAAACACAGCTAGTGGTGATCCCACTGTACCATGTAGTGCTACGTCATGGGACAAATCTCACCTAAGAGCCTTTCTCAGATTGCAAAGGTGGGTTCTTTTCCCTAGATAGGAACTCAAAAAGGAGATCTTCGGTTTTCACAGATGCATTGACCTCTGACCTGTCAGAGCATCTAACATGTGTGATGCATAAAACAATAGGTTCTTTTAATACTGGTATCATGCTCATTGCTCTTTTAACTAGCTTTGCTGGTTCCTGGGGTGGACACTTCACAGACATTGCCCATGCTCTTCCTAGACAGGTTTAGTCTCCAGAGAGTTTGTCTGGGGAAGACTGTCCAAATTTTTCAATACTGCGTTGAGTCATAGTCCCAGGGGGGCAGAGATTTCAAAGGGGTTCAGGCTGCAGTACTAGAGGGGCAGGGCCTCCCTGTGTCCTTCCTCCCTAGGGGCTGGATAAGTCAGGTGAGGCCCAGAGCCACACCCTCTCTGAGAAGTTCTGGTTCGCAGTCTCCCAGTGATTTTTTTCCCAGACCAGCAGGAGAGATGACTCAGGTCAAGCTGCAGTGGGAAACTCTGAAACAAGGCAGGTTCCCACAGCCTGGCCTCCCTGAATCCTCAGAGATGTCATCTGGAGACCAGTGGTTTCCAAATCAAACTGGAGATCATGTTACCGAGTCTGGTGCATAAGCCAATCTCGTTAACTGGGATTGGGGGTGCGGGTGTTGGTAATGCGAGTGGATACAGTCTGCAGTCCCCCACGGCCCTCCTGCTTTACATCATCAGGGGGGCTCTGGATCAGCCCCCCTTACACAGAAGGAACACGATCTGAGAAGAGACGATGGAGGAACAGGTGGTCTCCTGGCAAGAACAGATGCTCAGATTTCAGGGCAACCTGCATGGTGTGACCCGAGTGCTGGGATGCGGGTCTGCGGAAGCCTGGGAATGAGCACTCTGTGTCCTGTGAGACTGGAAGGTATGACCAGCTGCCCAGGAACAGGGTTTCAAGAGCTCAGGCCACCCTGCCTGGCCATTTCTCTCCATTATTCAAGATCGATTCATGCCTCTCTTTCAGTCAATGTACAGCTGGGAATCAAAATCTATCCCAGCCCCTCTCCACCACTAGCAGAGTGGGTGACCTTGTTAACACCTCTGCACCTGATCAAATGTCAGTTTGATGGTGAACCAAGGAGCTCAACCAGACCATTTCCAAGGTTCCTTCCCCTCTGACATTCCACACCGCAAATACCTGAAGCTTGTCTTCTAAGGGCTCCAGAGAACAAACTTCTGGTCATGAACAATCAATTGAGATTACATGCTCATGCACACTGTCATGGTCAACCGATGGGTGAAATGACGCATTTTATGAGGACAGCTGCAAGACTCCAGACCATGGGTATGATTATCCTCTAACATGTCTCTATCCTGCAAGTCTCACATGGCCCAAAGGAGTCTGCTAGTCTTTCAAAATCCTTGCTCTGACACTGACACTGTATTTGTGCATCTCCTCATTAGCTGATCAGGACACACCATCCCTTACTGCCTGAAGCCTGCGGGCGCAGGTCTGGGCCCTCTCAGCTCCCAGGAGACAATGCAAGAAATATTAAAAACACCCACGGGCACTGGGTCAGCCAGACATGGATGAAAATGTCAGCCCTGATGCTGAGAACTGGACCTCTCGCTGAGTGACGCAGCCTCTGAGTCCCTTCTCAGTGGTGTCCCATCTGCAAAATGGAGATTTCGTTCTTTCTTGTGGGTGTGTGTATGTGTTTTCAAGTGCAGATCTGGTCTTATTACTCCTCGGTGGAGTTCTGAGGGTAAAGTCCAGACTCCCGCCAATGCCGGACGCGGTCCTGCAGGACCTGGGGCTGTCTCTTTCCTCTCTGATCCAGTGTTTTCTCACTCCTGCTCCCTAAGCCCCACCTCTTCACCTTCACCTCCCACCTCGGGGCCTGCCAAACTCTAGCCTCCTGGCTGTGGCCCTTCATTCCCATCCTTCTGAAGGTCTGCGCCGGGGTAACACTCTTCAGAACAGGCCGCCAGCAGGTCCTTCTGTGGCGCCGTCTCATGATACCTTCTGGCCGTCCTCACGCGCTTGTCTGAATTCACAGAGCGTCTCCTTGTGTGGCCTTGCTCGATGCCGATTCCCCCACTACCTTGACTGTCACTGGCTTTGAGCACTGAGTGCGGGTCCTGGTGCACCGTAGCTTCTCACCACCTGTTTACACTCAGACCAGTGACCGCACGCCAGCCCCAGCCCAGGGCACCCGCTGCGGAGGCCCTCGACGTGAGCCTGGGTCCCAAGTGGACCCGGCCTTTACCTCTATCTGGGCCGTGTGCTTGGCATAAAACTCCAGAGCTTCGTCTCCATCCACCTGGCCACCAGGTTTCAGCATCGTCTGAAGCTCTTTGTTATGTCGAGCCAACTAGAACACAAGTGCAGACAGGGGAGTCAGTTCTGTTTGCAACAGCAACACACAGCTGCCTTCTAGTTCTGGGGAGAAAAGACTCATGGGAACAAGCAGCAAGCTGGAGGGCGAAGGCGGGGCCCCATGCACCTCATTGAGGCTCGCTCTGCTCGGCAGCTATTTTGGCAGCCTGGCAGAGTAGCGTGGAGAGTGCATGTCCACTCAAGGGCCCACTTTGCCCTGGTTTCCTTGGCCAGGCAGGAGGAAGGTGGGGTTTTCTATCCAACCCCACAGAGCCTCCTTAAGGAATGCCCTGAAACCTCACAGGGGCTACATTATCTTTTGAAGCTTAAATCATTTCATTATCAATAGGTACTTGCTCATTAAAATTGAGTAAGCTGATTTGGGCAAACGATTTTTTTTAAACTTTAAACTTTTTATTTTGTATTGGGGTATAGCCAGTTAACAATACTGTGATAGTTTCAGGTGAATGGCGAAGGGACTCAGCCATATATATACATGTATCCATTCTTCCCTAAATCCCCCACCCATCCAGGCTGCCACATAACACCAAGCAGAGTTCCAAGTGCTATACAGTAGGTACTCGTTGGTTATCCATTTTAAATACAGCAGTGTGCATGTAACCTTCCCAGACTCCCAGGGGCTAAATTAAATGCCAGGAATGGAGGAGACAAGGAGCAAGGACTTCTCAACCTCCAGCCCAATCCCATCACTGTTTTCTATCAAACGCCTCCACCTAAGAGAGGTGGAGGGGACCAGAAGCACCAGCCTGCAGCCGAGTTCCCAGCTGCCCACACACCTCAGCCTGCTCCAAGCACGTCAACCTCCAGAAAGAGGAAGTGTCTTCAGAAGCCCAGCCACTTGGGAAGCGAGTTACGAAACAGGGCATTCTGGTGCCAGGGTAGGAAGTATTACTCCATCCCCCGAAAGGCAAACAAAGACAAGGCAGAGTGACAAGTTCCCAAAGATTTCCAAGTGCGATAGGCCAGGCAGCTGAGGCTTCTTTCTTGAGACGGTTAAGACAGACTCATCAATATTTATGAAAAGACTAAGACTCCTTTCAAGTGTCTGGAGACACAGTCATAAACTATCCAAGTGTCACGGCTCAGTGGGAACGCTTTTAAGAAATGTGGGGGTTTCCGAGGACATGACCCTGATGGAACACTGGAAGCAGCCTGGACCTCGCACTCGGGGTCAGGTGGCTGGCGGTACCCGTGAGCCACGTTACCACGTGCCCAAACAACCTCAGGCTGAGTCCTTACAGGAAAAGCAAGTTCAAGGGCTCATGCATGGAATGCTGGCACTGACTGTCGGGCAGGGGGGCCTGGGGAGGGGTCGCACCTGATGGGCTAGGATGTAGATGTTGTGCCCCACGTTTCTGGGGGAGGCGGCTCCATCCTCACCATTCTCACCATCCTCGAACTCCACTTCACCTTGCATGTAGGCTTTCTTGATCACTTCCACCTGCAAGAAGGGCCATGGCACAGGGCCCCTGTGTCAGGAAGACCCATACGGGACGGACAACGACAGCACACGCATGGAGTCTCCCCTCCAGGGACAGACACTGGCCACCAGGCTCAGTACACTTTTCCTCCAGGTGTGGACACAGCCTCAGAATCCTTCTTAATACAATCACAGGCAGCCACTGCCAGTCAGCCTCCACTGACAGGAGAGGGAAACCCATTCATTCTCCCTAAACCAACAGACACCCTGTGGCTGATCGATGACTGTCTACCTTTTTTTCTCCTAACTTTTAATTCTGTATTGGGGCATAGCCAATAAATGGGCTTCTCTGATAGCTCCGTTGGTAAAGAATCCTCCTGCAGTAGTGCAGGAGACCCCAGTTCGATTCCTGGGTCAGGAAGATCCACTGGAGAAGGGATAGGCTACCCACTCCAGTATTCTTGGGTTTCCCTTGTGGCTCAGCTGGTAAAGAATCCACCTGCAATGTGGGAGACCTGGATTCGATCCCTGGGTTGGGAAGATCCTCTGGAGACGGGAAAGGCTACCCACTCCAGTATTCTGGCCAGGAAAATTCCATGGACTGTATAGTCCATGGGGTCGCAAAGAGTTGGACACAACTGAGTGACTTTCTTTTTTTTTTCATAGTTAATAAACAATGTTGTGATAGTTTCAGGTGGACAGAGAAGGGATTCAGCCATATATATATACATGTATCCATTCTCCCCCAAACTCCCTTCCCTTCCAGGCTGCCCCACAACATTGAACAGAGTTTCCTGTTATGACCACCTACTTTAGAACGGGTTAGTACAGGACGGTGGCTAAAAAAAATGCACCCGAATAATAACATGATACAAATGAAGGGTAGAAGCCAGTCCTGCCCTATCTCTTCATCTCCTCCTGTCATCTCTCCCCATCCCGTACCTTTGCCATTTCAGGAAAAACAGAAAAGAAAACCATTCGCCTTTAGGAATAGCTGATGAAACTATTTTCTGGCTTCAGATATTTCCCTGTCCCTCACAGCCTACACCACACGAAGAAAAGATGTTTAACAGATGACATCTACCAGCACTTTCTATGCGCCGAGCACTCTTCTTTCAGAAACGTGAAGGCTCATCAACGCTTTATGAGGTGTCAAAGATTCCCCTTGATTATGGATGAGGAAGCAGACTCAGAGAGGCAAAGGGGCGTGACAAAATTCACACGAGTGAGCTGAGCTTTGACCTTGATCTTCTCACACCCAGAACATGCTTCCCAGGGCATCTGGGTGCTGGCCTTCCTGCTCCTATCTGCTGGCCTCAGCTTCCTGTGAGGGGGTAGGGTTGGTTCTGCCCCTTTCTCAGTTCCTCCCAGGAACCCAGCACAACGCCCTGGACAAAACAGGGCCCAGTCAACGTTTATCAGCTGAACCTATCAAGAATCAATCATTCAGAGAAAAAGAACACAACGCCTTCAACCCTTAATTGGCCCTAAAAATTGATCACTTTCTCTAATGACTCAGAAGGCATTTCCGCCTCCTGCATCGCCTCGAGGACAATACTGTGAATTACTTCTCAGTGTCCGAGACCAAGCACGCAGAGGGCCACACATTTCTGTGCTGACACCAGGTCAGGCCCTGGAAATAACTGTGGAGACAACGCCCTCACTTTCTGAGCTTGTCTTCCTGTCGGTTCTTTAAAAACACACTGAACAGACAACGTGTTGCACAGGACGTGGGAGCCTGAACGCACAACATGTATGTGTGCACACACACATGTGCACACGTGCTCCCGACATTAGGGTATCTCTGCTGCACTCCTCAGAACCTCGTTTGTTCCAGGAAGCCTTTGACTCTGCCCTGCAATTTGGGAATGAAGCTATTCAGCCACAAGGGGGCGACCTAGAAGCCGGTGGTACCCAGGGGGCGGCCACGTCCCTCACCCAGGATGGGGTGTGTTCTTGACTGACTGGAACTGGAGTGGGGTCCCTGCTCAGTCATCCGTGGCCACTCAGGAGTGACAGAGCCCAGTCTCCCCAACCCCCAGCCCCAGTTACATAAGCCCTTACGTAAACTGGGAGAGGACTTCCGTCTCAGGCTGAGAACTCACTCCTGGCCTCAGAGATCAAAGTGCTGGGCTCACTGTGAACTTTATTTAAAGGGACACATAAAGGGACTTCAGCCGGCCCCAAGCACACACTGGGTCACCGGGCGGCAGGACAGTTTTAGTGCCCTCATTTAGGTCTGTCAGTTACAGTTTATTTGCGTGGGAAAAAGTCTAAATAGAGAATTCCGTCCTCAGTTCGGTTCAGCATCTCTGCCAGTTGCTGTCTCGCAGTCTACAGCACTGACTCCCGGCCTGGAAGTCACAGCCAGCTGTTAACATCACCCCCCAAAATAAACAAGTGTGTTTTCTTTTTTAAAAGACCCAAAACATCAGCACCGCCCTCCTGCACCCCCCAACCAGGAAAAAAAAACAACCCACTATTCTGTTGCCCTGATTCTCGATACCAAGAAGAGATGTGAATTCTTGACCTCTGGACAAAGCCACAGCAAAGAGCAGCCGTGAATGAGCGTGTTCCGGAAGAGTTTACCGCGCACGGGCACCGCGCACAGGGCTCTGCAGGAATCATCTGCTTAGTCTCCCTAGCAACCGTCTGGACTAGCTGATACCATCCTCTTCCTTTCAGGGAAGTAGAGCTCAGAGAGTCATCAGGGTGACCCAGAGAAGGGCAGAGCTGTGGATGTGAACCCCAGGCTCCCACACCCCCTCCTGGTGCCACCTTCCCTGAGGAAAACAGCCTGGGGAGGCTTTCCCTGGGGGCTGTGCTGATGGCAGAGGCCACCTATTCCATACAGGGGTCACCTCCCTGCCCTGGTCAGTGGCCCCAGTCAAATGTTCTCTTTGTACTTCTGATTGTCGGCATCATAAAGTAAGCTCAAGAAAGTAAATACTCTGCTCCGGCCCCCACAAAGCTCAGATGCTGCTCAGTGCCACGGCCAGGGGCTTAGTCGTCCGACTCACCAGTTCCTTGGGCCTCATGTTATAGAGGATCCTCTCGGCATTCTCACTGTCATGCCTGCTTTCCATGATGGCCAGGAGCAACTTGGACGCGTTGTTCTAATTGGAGACACAAGGGAGGAAGCAATGAGGAGGAATTTGCCAGGGGGCGGCCGGCCTGAACCATGGGTAATCAGGGGCTGCATCCTGACAAATGTTCCACTCCATGGGAGGGCGTGGGTCCAGCACTGGGTTGGCCCAAAAGTTCATTAGGGGTTTTCCGTAAGAGTGTACAGACAAAACAGAACAAACTTTTTGGCCAACCCAATATATCCAAAACCACCTGCACCAGACTGAGAAGGTGCCACTTACGACCCCAAAAACACGTCCACAGGAATAGATGATGGTCAAAGAGGCACCTCTCTGTTTGGGTATAGTTCACCCTTACAGCCACTTGGTCCAATTCCTAGTGGACACGGGACGGTTAAACAAGGGAGCTTGGTGGATCTACTGGGACCCTGATGATGAGAGTGGTCAGGAAGCCCCTGAGACACAGAGCCAGGTGCCTTGAGGGGCAGGGGTTGGTTATCAACACTGTGATTCAGCCTTGCAGGTCAGAGAAGGCTGACAATCCAGGTAATTCCTCCCTTCCCTAAAGGACTTCCCTGGTGGCTCAGATGGTAAAGCGTCTGCCTCCAATGCGGGAGACCCGGGTTCAATGCCTGGATCAGGAAGATATCCTGGAGAAGGAAATGGCAACCCACCCCAGTATTCTTGCCTGGAAAATTCCATGGACAGAGAAGCCTGGTAGTCTATAGTCCATGGGGTCGTCAAGAGTCGGACATGACTGGGTGACTTCACTTTTTTCCTTTCCCTGACCTAAGGGAGAAGGAAACGGCAACCCACCCCAGTATTCTTGCCTGGAGAATTCCACGGGCAGAGGTGCCTGGTGGGCTGTGGTCCATGGGGTCACAAAGAATCGAACATGACTGAGTGACTAATACTTATGCTTCCCTAACCTAAAATAGCACTATCAGCTCTTGTAGCCCCTAATATTATCATGAGAGTACAGCCAATGCCAGTTAAGAAAAGGGACCCAAGGGATCACCGTACGCATATTAAACCATCATTTCCCACTATGTTCAAAGTTTTTTACATAACCACTCCCTGCACATCTCAGCTTTTAGGTTCCAGGACTAATAATCCACATGCTTCTTCATGTATTGGACTCGAAGGCTGTTGTTTTGGTGAGAGGGAGCAGTATTTTTTTTTTTTTCTCCCCAAGCACAGATCACAGCAGTTCCATAGAGTTGTCATGCCATCAAAAGGTGGCCTTTCCCAGGGAAGAAATGTCTCTCATAACCCTCAGGTTACTGGCCTAGCTGAAAATGCCACTGAAATGCTGATGAGGGGCACCTGAAGGTCTGTTTATTTCAGGCTCTCCGCTTACATATCCTGATAAATGGCAGCCAAGGATATGAGCCTGAATGAGGTGATCCTTCGACAAGGGGATTTGCCACAGGAGTTAAATAGCCCAAAGAAGCAAATCCATTTAAATGATAGACTATTAGCGTGGACTCTCGGTTAGAAACATTAAAATAAAATAAAAATAACTGGGTGATTCCTGTGGGCTTCTGTGTTACCACCTTCCCTAACGACGTTTCCTCTGCCACCACTGATGCCATAAATACAGATTGGCTTTTTGTAAGTCCAGGCTCTCCCATGACAGTGACAAAGTGCCCGGTGCTCCATGTGGGGGTGAGATGGAGGGCAGATCTCAACCTGCCCCAACATGGGAACAGTTAAAAAGCACATGTGCTCAGGGAGGCTAATGTTTCAAAACACACTTTAGACACCAGGCTGGGTTGCAAGTCCAATTCTCAAAAGTAAAACTTTGGACTCAGAAAATCCTCGGAACCCCTAAGACAGGAGTGAGGGTTTTTTGTTCTTTTGTTTTTACTTTATTTTTAATTAATTTTCTTGTACATTCAAGAAATCAACATCAGGAGTAGTCCACCAGCTTCTAAAATATTCAACAAGCTGGCTTGTAAACCCAGTGGCTTAAGCATCTTGAAGCAACTGCTTTCACCCCATAAAACTATTTTGGTATCAGAGGGAGCGAGCATGTCAGAGGTGCTTCTACATCAGTCATCTGTTTGTATAGGATGCAAAGAAACTCATCAGATGCCGGGAGGCACGATACTGGCCGGTTTAACTTTCCTTATGTTAACCCAGCATTGATGAACCTCCCTTCTGCTAAATCAATCACGAAACAGAAAAAGGTGCTCCCTGATACTATCAACATACAACATTTTTTTTTTGGTCTTCGATAGTTTTAGGGGTACTAGTCTTCAACTGGCCCTTTTCCTCAATGGGGGGAGGGGAAATGAGAGGCCACAGAGGGAATGGAGTTTCTATTGTTTCTCTGTCTTCACCTTTCAGAATTAGGTTGTTAGTTCTCGGAGTCTGTTTGAATTTGCTTCTTAGTTTTGGGTGATGAGTTCCCATTCCATGTGACCTGTGAGTGGAAAAACTGATATCCTCTCCCAAGACCTTATTTGGAAGGGAAAAACCGAAGTTCTGCCTTTTACTCAGAACTTGCAACGTGGGTCATTCATTGAGTTTAAAGCAACTGTCTTCAGGATTTAGTTTCACAGCAGTGACCACGTCACGTGCACAGGCAACACAACAAAGTTTCCAAATGCTACTGTTTTTCTGCTTTCAATTCCTACTTGCCTTCAGTTCTAACACAAGGTCCATCCTCTTCTTTCCCAGAGGGTTGATGTCATTGAGGATCAGGGCTGTGATGATGTCAATGCCATTGGATTCATGGGTGGCTATGCAGTTCTGAGAAAAGAGACACACGCAGACACTGACACAAGGCTGGTCATATATCAGACGTCAAAGGCCAACAGGCTGAACTGCTATTTCAACACAAGGTTTGCCACTCCCAGTCATGTCTCTAGGGGAGGGCAGCAAATTTTCCGTGAGAAAGTGGTAAAAATAAAAGACAGATGAAAATCTCTAGTTTCAGAATTAACAGTAAACAGCAGGAAAGTCCCCATGCACTGTAACTGATAAATTGGCCGCATCTAATCCAAACAGCGCAGTGGGCTTTTGTTCTTAAGGGAAAATATGGTGTGTGACTGATTCTGGGTTCTGAGCACCGGTTTCCCCTTGAAAGGTGTGTTCCATTCTCTCTACATCACTCGGTTTTCGTATCGCACACTTCTGCTTCAGGCTCGAGCTTGGAAGGCAAGTTTTAATTCACGTAATATCAGAATTAATCACCTCCCCCCAGGTAAGATCCCCATTTGCAGCAGAATTCATACCAGTACGGTCCTTTGCACAGACCTCAGTTTGGCAGAAAAGCCAACTTGAGGTTATAAGGAAATTCACTTAGATGTCAGATAAAACCTCTCCCCCCAAGACTGTTATAATTTGTTTGTTTGTTTCTTTTCACTTTAACTCAGACTATACCATCTGTCTCATCAGGAAACCTGGAAAGGAAAGCGGAGCTAACAAAACGCCAGCCTCAAAGTCATGGACAACTATGACCAGATTCTCAATATATAGCGAGTGGTCCCTCTCGTAAGCCAGGCTTCTCTTCTGAGCCAAGGTTCTGGCCTTGGTTCCCAAGTAACACGGCATGTCATACCTGCCCTGGCCACTGGGTTTATCATGGGCTATTTTAAACACTGGCCTATCCCCTCCAACTAGGACACAGCTAGAATTTAAGTTAAAAACCATACTCATTCTAGCATCAGTGCAAAACCTCACAAAATCTATAAGATGTCACGGATAAGCAATGACTCTACTGGGTTCCACTCCAAAAACACACATCTTGAGAGGCACCAATGGGTCCTGGGCTTGCCTGGTGGCTCAGTGGTAAAGACTCCACCTGCCAATGCAGGAGACCTGGGTTCCATCCCTGATCCAGGAAGATCCCACACGCTGCAGGGCAACTGGGCCCACGTGCCACGACTGCTGAGCCTGTGCCCTAGAGCCTGGGAGTTGCAGCTACCGAGCCTGCACGCCTAGCGCCTGTGCTCCACAAGAGAGGTCACCGCCGTGACAAGCCTGCACGCTGCTCCTGGACAGCAGCCCCCACTCGCAGCACCCAGAGAAAGGCCCTTGCCGCAGCGAAGACCCAGCACAACCAGAGGTAAAGAAGTAAATAAAAATTATTTTTAAAAAAGACTACCGGGTCTTTCTCTTCTCTGAATGTCAACCGTATGTTTTCCTCATATTATTTTCAAATGGTCTCATGTCCAGGAAGGCTCTTCTTTCTAGTTAAGTTAAAACCTCCTTCTGTGAGGTGGTTCCTTTTTGCGTCTTCCCTAATATCCGAAATAGAGCCCAATCTTCTGGTCTTACTCATTTACCTCCAACTTTACCATGTATTCCCAGCAAAGTTAAGCTGGGCCATTCAAACCAAATCAAGCTGGGCATAGACCAGGATGCCCGCTGATGCCTGGGATCAGGTCATGTCCTGAAACATAATAAAGCCCAGTGGCTCCTTCCTCGCTGCTGGATAGAGGCCTCTGGTTCTCCCGACTCCCAAGATCTACAGCCAGACGCTATATGACTGCTGAACTAGTCCATGTCATCAAGGCTTCAAAATGATACACCTTTTTTTCTTTTTCCCCACCTCCTCAAAGAAAAATGGGATTACCTGGTTCTCATGGCAAGGTCCTTGACAGTATTCGGTCAAACTTTCCAGGGTTTGGTTGATGAGGGCCACGTTCTTCTCATTGATATAGAGGCCCAGAAGACCAAGACCCCCGGTGGTGCTTCCACAAATACAGTCCAGAAACTGCAGCGTCTCGCACACCAAATTGTAGTTGGTCTTGTTGTTTTGGCAACGGAGGAAGTTCTGCAATTGGGGAGTCCCCAGGTTTGGGAAGCAGAGGCAAAGAGAGAGGGAAACGGTCACTCAGCCTGCCGTTTTGATCACGTGTAGTCGGTTGGTGCACAGGATTGCGCTGGTTAGAAGAGTCAGCCCCCACGATGGTCGGCCATGGATGCGGCCTTGGCAACAGCTATGAACCCTTGGCTTTTGTATGGGATGCAGTGGAGAAGAGCTCCTCTTTGACAACCCACTTCAGACTCCGAGACCCTTGTTTCTCATTTCTCTCCTTTCCGCTCCAGCCCACCTCCCCGCCCACCACATGTTAAGTTCAGAGTCTTCTGACATTTCCAAGGACAGTGGTTTTATTGAAAGGATGATGGTGTGGTCTGGATGCTGAATGCAGAGGGTAGTCACAGCATAAAGTGTCACAGGAGGGCTTACACCCACGGCCATGGTGGGCATCTGGATTACCTCGCTGGGTCACATCCATTATTAAAGGAAGGAACAAAGGTGAATAAATGCGTGTATGCTTGTGTGCGTGTGCCCGAGTATGTATCCTCAAGGTAAACTTACAATGTTAACAAAAGACTTAAGAGCAGATACTTTCTTAACGAAGTAAACCAAGGCAATTTCAACCACCTCATAATACAGTGTCTATTTTCATACAGAGATTTTTTTTTTTTGGTCATATACTCCAGTAATCTCTTCTTAAAAAGAGGCAAAGATTAACTACAAATACTTGTGGGCATAGTTATAAGAGTTACATACGTTTGCTGTAGAAAATCAGAAAATTATTTTTTTTGGATTATCTTTCTCAAAAGATAATTAAAAGATAAAATGAATGTAACTTTTGATCTGGTAATTCCACCTCTATGACTGTTTGCAAAGCACATATTGGATGTTCGCAACAGCACTGTTTGAGACAGAGAAGAACTAGAAGCAAGCTAAAGGCTCATCAGTTGGGACACAAACAAATGACAGTTCGTCAGCATCCTTTAATACTGCAGGTTACAAACATAGAAGCGGGTCCATATGTATCAATGTGGACAGATCTCTAGGATATACTGTTGAGTTAAGGAAACAAAAAGGGCAAATAGCAGATTAACAGGGATCCAAAGCTCTCATCAGGGAGCCTTTCCCACACAGGGAAAGGCCAGGAAGGATTCAGGTCAGAACAACGTGGGAATGCGAAGAGGGACCTTTTTTTTTTTTTTTTTAAACCAAACACTTATTTTCATTAAAGCCTTCATAGAAAGAATATATTCATTGTATAATTCATTCATTATGTACAAAGAATATATTCATTGTACAAAGAATATATTCCTTATATAATTAAAACATTTATAAACGCACAGATCAAAAGCTGGTAATCAAGTTTAATGCTTGACTTGTCAACAAGCTAACCACCCGTCACTGTCACCCCAACCCCAAGTTAAGCTCAGTCCCTTATGCTAAAGCCTTTCTGACGAGTCTAAACACTGAGCCATCATTCAGGTCCGGGTGGGAGGTGGGGGAAGGACGGATGTTTGAGAACCACGTGCGCTTGCCTGTGACTACATTCCTAAGGACTACAGGAAGCCAGAGGAGGGTTCCACAGCCATTCCTTGCTCCAGCCCCTCAAAGGAGAGTCTACCTGTTAAGTGCCTGGCTGAACACCATGCCGTGCAATGGTGGGGCGGAGGAGTATTCAGGAAGAGGACAGGGGAGGACCAGACTGTCCTAGGCTCGAATGCACAGCATGGCTCTTGAGGTCCAATTTCCTCTCCAACTCCTGCGTCATCTTTCCTGCCATGTCCCCCCTCTGCTCAGGGACACCCTCTCTCCCGCCATGCTCTTCTCTGTCTGGCAGCAACGAACTTCTTTCTGCTCTCCAAGCACGCTCATCTTCTTTCTGCTCTCAACTTCTTCCTGCCCTTCACTCTCTCATCTCTGGGGCTTCAGCTGCACCGTTCCCTCTGTCAGCCACTCTCTCCCTGTCTCCACTCTGATTAACTTCTCTTCCTTCAGGATGGGGTGTCAAGTTACTTCTTTCAGGAGGCCCTCTATCCTGACTCCAAAGAGATCGGGGCATCAGCACTGGAAACAGACAACTAGCACGGGGGCTGTCTCGGGCCAGGGGCTTCACAAACACTGCCTGAATATCTGAATTAAGTTGCATGAATGGGAGAAAGAGAACTTGGGGAGTCATCAAGGCTGACATGCTTCAGACTCCCCAGGAAGGACAGTGAGCAGCCCTTTCTTGAAAGCCTCTCCCATTTCTCATGATCTTTATAGCATGTCCACCCAGAATTTCTCCCTCCTAATTCACATCCACTTTCTCTTAGTCTCTACAAAAACAGAGGTTTTTTGCTGTGCCACTTACTAAAGGCCCATGGGAACTCCTTCCATGCTTAAGGAATATAATTTACCCTTAGCACATACCACTCACCCCACCTTGCCTAGGCTAGAAAAATCCTGTTAATTCTGTGGTCTTCTTTGGAGTGCCAGGGACCAAGCCAGGATGGGAAGATGAAGGAAATCAAAGAATTTAAGTCTGGGCTTAAACAGACCTCAGTGGACAGAAATTAGGATCTGCATTCCTTAACCCAGATCAAAGGCAAAGCCAGCCTCTCAGGGGAAGGTTGGAGAAGGAAATGGCAACCCACTCCAGTGTTCTTGCCTGGAGAATCCCAGGGACGGGGGAGCCTGGTGGGCTGCCGTCTCTGGGGTCGCACAGAGTTGGACACGACTGAAGCAACTTAGCAGCAGCAGCAGCAGCAGCAGCACGGGAAGGTTCAAAAGCAATGGAAAAATGATTCAAAAACAGTCCTTCCCATCAAGGTTCTTGCTACTGTGAACAAAGCTTGCTTAAGGTAGCAACTGCCNCTGCCGTCTCTGGGGTCGCACAGAGTTGGACACGACTGAAGCAACTTAGCAGCAGCAGCAGCAGCAGCAGCACGGGAAGGTTCAAAAGCAATGGAAAAATGATTCAAAAACAGTCCTTCCCATCAAGGTTCTTGCTACTGTGAACAAAGCTTGCTTAAGGTAGCAACTGCCCGTTCGGCAAAGTCAGGTTTGGTGGCTTTATCTCTAATGAACACTTATCAACAGGAGAGTTAAGGTTATAAACATGACAAGAAACTCTTCAAAAGGCCAGAATTCCTCCCTCTCTGGGCTTATCTGCACTTCCTTCTACCAGGGAGCTGGTCCCTCTTTCCTCATGAAAATGTCTTCTCCCTCAGATCCAAGAGGAAACCCTGACCCAGAGATTCACCATCGGATCCAGAAAACTGCCAAGAAGATGGCATTCAGAGCTGCCGAATCCTGCTTAAAACTACCATTTTGAGAGCCAGACTCCTACAAGCATCTTCTTGTCAGAGCAATTTTATTAACTAGCTCAGGCTGTCTGACTTAGTGGGAGTCTGTAAAGATGAGTGCAACCTTCATCCTTCTAAACCCTTGGTCCAGACTGCTGGTTTGCCAGCTGGGCCCTGCAAAACCCTGGGGGACCCCGGGAATGCCCCATGTCTCAGGGCTCTTATAGATGAGAAAGCAAAGTTGGAGCACCCTGTAGTTTCTATTATGAACGAAGCAGCCTTGCTTTCATATGCTTTACCTTGTACCTTCTGAGCTGTTCAAACAAAGAATTCTGCAGCCTTAAACAGTTTAAAATTACTGGCGTTATGGTACCCTCAAAGGTTAAATTGCTAAGTTGTTTTTTTTTTTTTT
>SJYX01004350.1:0-22654 GCA_006410675.1 Oreotragus oreotragus
CAAAGGCAGTTCAAGGCAGATTCGGGCCTGAGAGAGTTCCTCTAGCTCTCAGGCTGACCTGCACTCCGTCCTGTCCCTCAAGCTGTGATGTCTTCTAAAGTGAAAAGTGAAAGTGTTAGTCACTCAGTCCTGTCTGACTCTTGGCAACCCCATGAAATGCAGCTCCTCTGTCCATGGAGTTCTCCAGGCAAGAATACTGGAATGGGTAGCCATTCCCTTCTCCAGGGGATGTCTTCTAAGTCTTTCCATAAGATGGCCGCTTCCTAGACTCCTGCAAAAGTGACTGTTTCTGAGTTTCTCCCTTCCTGAGTTGACGAGAAGTCAGCCTCTTCAAGATACTTAAGACTGAGGCTTTTTTTTGGATCGTTTCCTGGGAATGAGCCCTCACCGAGATCTCTAACCCCTGGTGGTTCCTGTTCATTTTCTTCTGTACTTCCTTGCTCCTACAGATGCTTCCTTCAATAGCATCTGCCTCCACCCCACGCCCCAGGCATTCCTCCTACTCCATCCCATTCAGTCTCTGGCTACAAGACACTGTATTGCTGAATTCCTTCAAAGAAAGAAATAGTCTTTCTAAATAAGCCTGAGCCATAGAATTTTATAATATTACTTAATTGACTTCAATTTAACTGTAAATTTACTGCTAACACATGATTGTATCTAAATGATACGTTTTGGAGATATGCATCCAAATAAGTAAGATCAACACATTTCTACCTAGGAAGTTATTTTACATGAATGGAAAATAAGCCAAGCGAAGTTGATGAAAAACATGAAATTCTCCTAAATGGTTGAAACAAAAGGGTGGTTAAGTTACTAATGTGGCTTTGGGGTAGCATTAGTATTTACTTGATTTCAGAGTTATCATGGGTTAAGGAAACAAGACTTCTTATTTTGAACTTGACATGGAATGACAGAAGCCATCACGTGTACCCAACCGGAATTTATACTTTCTGCAAGGAACTCAGATGACAATGGATTGGAGTCTTTGATGAAGTTTTCCCTTGCTTTCCTGGAAGAAAGGAAAATGGGAGGATCTAAGAGAGAATGAATTAAGCACTAATAGCTAATTCTGGTATCTGAAGATGGCTTATGTTTGAGTGAGTATACTTTCTCACCCTTGAGAATTTCCAACATGTGAAAACTCCAAGGTCTTCAAAGTATAAAAACCTGGAAGACTTGAGAATGAGCAGAGTCTCCACAATAAAATACTATTTTAAAAGAAGGAAAGCAAACTTTAGAGAAAACTCAGTTACTGATACTTTGATAATTTTACTTTTCGAAATGAGAAGATCTACATAATTTTTCTCTAATCTTTGTTCACAGAGATTAGCTATTTACAGCTCTTCATTACAGTTTGGCTGGGTTATGGGGGGGATTTATATCAAATCTTCCCTCTGCTTCATTGTTTTTCATACTAATAAATTATCTTTTCATCTATAGTCTTAGAATTAAGGGTAAAAATCAGATATTTACTATTGTTTTTATTCTGTATAAAATATTGAAAACATATATATGTATATATATATATAAACAGTACTCAAAATATAGTATTAATTTGCCAAGCTTTATTTATCATTATTCAAATATAGCTTCTTTAAACAGTCAGTATATCACAGCTTGAATTCTTTAAAAAAATTTATTGTGTACCATTTAGAGCTTATATCTATTTAATTTTTTTTTTCTGGAGCTTTTTAACTCAGTAAATTCTTTAGGGTTCATGAAAGAGAAAATGAAGTTAAAAGAAAAAATTACTTATATGCATGTCCTTCCTTGTTGGAAACATTCTATCATTTTTTTATTTACAATACTGACAAAAATGTCTAGGTTATTCTAATAAGCATGCACTAATTTAAATCCACATCTTCTTTTCTTTGATACATACTTATATTTTACATGTCAATGTTTTAGTTTAACTGTCAAACTGACGCATATGAAAAAATTTCACCTGTAATTCAAGGGTATGAGTAAACAGATATAAAAGAATACTCCCAAGAGTCTTGATGTTAAGATATATCACTTTATTTCAAGATGCCTACTAAAAAGTGACTCATTTTACCATTGTTCTTATACTTAAAATATCCTTTGGAAATAAAACAGAAGGCTGTTTTTGCAAAATGTACTACAAAGTTCAGGTACAAAAATCAAGTCTGGCTTACAAGTTGAGGTCAAGATTAAAAGGTTTAGCATTCCTGCCTGTACTTCAGATAAAGAGACAGTACAGTATAGTTGCATATGTTGTGGACTTAAAAACATTCACATTTCAGATCCATCACACATATTAGCCATGAGACCCAAGGCAAATTGTATGACCCATTTAAGCAACCATCTTCCTAACTGAAAAAGAGAAAACAGAAGGATACCCACTTCATATGGCCTGTGAGGATGAAATGAGATAATTCATAACCCTATAACCAAGGTATATGTTATTAGATTATATATACTGCATTTGTGCTGAAAGAATAAGAATCACAATTTTCTTAAGGCAACTTAAAAACAATTTTTTAAAGAGTTCTGAAAACGTGTTTAAAGTTTTTCAAGTTGTCTCTCCATGTATGAATTATTTACCTTTTATGCAGCATCTGGAAACAGCAGGTTCCAAAAGCAACCAGGATCAGTAAGAGCAAAGGGATTGTTGGTATAACAACATAGATTAGATTGGGAATTATTCCTACAAAAGTAAAACAGTCTTAATGTAAACAGATAGTTGAGGCAGGATTCTGACATTATGGTTCTATAAAAGCTTTCCAAAAAATTAAGGCAAAATAGAATTATTATCAATAAGCAGATACCAAGTAAGGTCTTCCCAAAATACTGAATAATCTAATGAAGTAATATATTTATGTTTGGTTAAAAGTTAAAAACAAAATCATGCTGCATTGTTGCCATGCTTCAGTTAAATGTCCATATTTCTAAAACTATTATTAAATTTGCAATTCAGATAGGGGCTGGCTTTCATAACATATTAATAATCTTAGCTATCTCACTCCATTAATCCTTCTCAGTTATTACTTTGAAAACAAGCACTGATTATTAAAGAATAATCATGATTAAAGTAATTGTTGATTTATTGGGTATGTAATTATTCTAACTAATAAGCTCAGTGCCATGATGACATGCATAACTCTCTGGGATTAAGCCAAAATACGTAAATATTAACTGATGATAGAGTCATAACCTAGAGACATAAGACTCCAGAGGCATAAATATTTGATCTTAATTAAATTCTAAGATGAATCATTTTTTAATCCTCTTCCATCACACTAGATAATGTTAGGTATTCTTGGAAAAATAAAAAACTGCCACACAGAACCCCCATATAGCTTGCAATGACTTTATTAAACAATTTTTCAATGTCATAAGAGGGAAAATATTCCTAATATAATTATTTACTGATCTGTTTGATTAGATTTGCATGGTCTGAATGGTTTTAAAATCAGACGACTGAAAGTGAAAAGCACTAAGGTTTAATATCACATCCATACAAGAAAAGCAAATTAGAAAGCTATGTATTGAGATAGCAAATTGAATGCCATTATCTTAGTCTAAATGCGTGTGTGTTCCGTCACTCAGTCATGTCTGACTCTTTGCAACCCCATGAATTTTAGTCCACCAGGCTCCTCTCTCCATAGAATTTTCCAGGCAAGAATACTGGAGTGAGTTGCCATTTCCTTTGCCAGGGATCTTCCCAACCCAGGGATCGAACCCACATCTCCTGTGTCTTCTGCACTGACAGATGGATTCTTCACCAACTGCACCATGCTAAAACAGGCCCCTAACTGATATTAAGAACAGTTTTTCACTAAAAAGAGATTTGTATTGGGATTGTGTTGTGTGTCTTTTGCAGACAGTGGTGTGCCGTAGGCACTGAGTTGAAAGCTCATTGTATGTGTCCACTACCCAATCTGCTCTTCAGTTATGTCAATTGGTAGCTTGAAATTGGCCAGGGTGGCAGTTTTCCATACCACAGAAAACTCAAAGCCTACAAACTGGACTTTTAAATCCCAGCTTACTCCAGTCAATCCCTAAACATTTACCAGTTCCTTACTGTTTACAGGCAACTGGATGTGCCAGTTTACATCATAACACCTACAAACTGGGGAAGATCTTTATGAATCCACATTTTAACATGGGATACTTAGTTTAGTACTAGATACAGAAAACAAAATTTCTATTCAAAAACTGGCTTAGAGGACTTACTGGATGTCCAATAGTTAGGACTCTGTGCTTCCACTGAAGGGGACGTGGGTTTGATCCATGGGGAACTGGGGAACTCAGTTCCCTGGGGAACTCAGATCTCACAATCCGCACTGTGCGGCCAAAGAAGAAACACCCACAAAAACTAGCTTAGCATCATTTGTTGCAATGCAATTCTAAAATAAATTTCCATACGCCTATCTTTAGTGCACTTTTTCACTAAGCAACAAGAAAATTGGGGCCAACATGAAGCAAGAGTGAACTGGGAGCGTAGCACTAACATATATTCACTACCATGTGTAAAATACATAGCTAGTGAGAAGCTGTTGTGTAGCATGGGGAGCTCAGCTCAGTGCTCTGCGATGCTCCCAAGGGGGAGCTCAAGAGGGAGGGGATATATACACACGCTCATAGCGGATTCACATTGTTGTACAGTGGAAACCAATGCAACATTGTCAAGCAATCAACCTCCAATCAAAAAAAAAAAAATTAAGTACATTTTCTTCTCCTTATAGGTGAGTTAAAGACATATGAACTAATTACCTGCCTCAGTAACAACTACATTTTGATGCGTGTCTCCAGGTTGGTTGGTAAAATACGTCTTTTCTACAGGAGCTGTTGGATTAATCTCTGTAAATAATGAGTACAGTTATCATGTATAATGATAAACAAGACAAATGCAAATGTAGAAGAAAATAAAAGCTTATTACAAAACAAGATAAACATTGATTTCTGAACAACTTCCAGCTAATTCTATTTTGAATCTAAATTTATATGAAATGATTTAACAATAAAGGCAGCATTTAATTGTCTCTGAATAAAAGATCTGCCTGGTAACTCTTTGCAACTTGGATCCACTGGGTGAATTCCTATAACCCCAGACTGTATTTAACAACCCAGAGCATCTGTGCTGATGATAACCTATTACAGGTAATAATGACAAAGGAGGTACAAAAGTAGGCAAAGATAGGCAAGAATTGGAAAGCATAAGAAAGTGAGGCACTAGTTGTGAATAAAGACCAACAAAGATGATTTCTGCACTACTGTTGTTCAGTCCTTAAGTCACATCTGACTCTTTTGCAGCCTCATGGACTATAAGCCTGCTAGGCTCCTCTGTCGGTGGGATTTCCCCAGCAAGAATTCTGGGGTCGGTTGCCATTTCATTCTCCAGGGGATCTTCCCAACCCTGGGGCTGGCAGGCGGATTCTTTACCACTGAGCCACCAGGCAAATCTTTATACTATTATGGTGTAGAATTTAGATTTCTCCTCACAACAAATAACACCAGATAACTGCGTATGGACAGTATCTGGAATTGATGATTCAAATAAAAATGTTCTAAAGCACAGTTCTGTCCCCTGCAAATAAAGCCATCCTTAGATTTCCTTCTCAACCATATCTATATCTTTAAAAAAACATATCATAAATTAAGGCTTGCAAATTGTTTCTCTCCCTGCTCTTTCTGAGGCAAGATTTTTCCAATTGCCACACACTTAAAAAATACTGATTTTTTTTTTTTTAAATAACAATCTGGTACTACTCTCTTGTCTCATATCTTTTTCTAGGGCACTATTGTTAAGAATCCACCTGCAATGCAGGGGACCTGAGTTCAGTCCCTGGATTAAGCTGGAGGAGGGGATGGGAACCCACTCCAGTATTCCTGCCTGGAGAATCCCCATGAACAGAGGAGCCTGGCAGGCTACAGTCCATGGGNGACCTGAGTTCAGTCCCTGGATTAAGCTGGAGGAGGGGATGGGAACCCACTCCAGTATTCCTGCCTGGAGAATCCCCATGAACAGAGGAGCCTGGCAGGCTACAGTCCATGGGGTTGAAGAGTCAGACACGACTGAGCAACTAAGCACAAGCAGTGGCTGAATTAATGGATAAATTAAATAGAATTACTAAGAAATAACCTGTACATTTGTCTTCATTTGTTCCAAAAGTATAACTCTGTTTATTTTTCTCAATGAATGGAAAAGAAAAAACACATGCAGCATCTTACATTAGTTTCAGAATACTAAACCACTTCAATATAATGTTTACTCTTCTAATTTGGCCACATAGTCTCTCTTCATTAGAAACTTAATCATATACCATCCTATAATAATATTTACTATTCTTTTAAACATATCTTACCCTGACACTTTGCCTCCTCTAGTCTTCAGTCCTACCCTACACTCATTCTTCTACAGAATTGAGGCACTCCTTGCTTCTGGTGCTCAACTGGTATTTGCTGAACAAATAATACAGATATTATGCAATTTATCAATATAGAACTGGTTGTTTTTTAAATAATTCACAAGTTTTAATGTAATTGCTGATTAACTGAGAAAATTTTAGAAATACAATCTAGTACATACCATTTTTATTGTCTAAGAATAACAGTGCTTAATGTAATTTTAATAAATATAAAAATTGGATTCAATATTCAGAAAACTAAGATCGTGGCATCCAGTCCCATCACTTCATGGCAAATAGATGGGGAAACAATGGAAACACGGACAGACTTTCTTCTCTTGGACTCCAAAATCACTGCAGATGATGACTGCAGCCATGAAATTAAAAATGCTTGCTCCTTGGAAGAAAAGCTATGACCAACCTAGACAGCATATTAAAAAGCAGAGACAGTACTTTGCCTACAAAGACCCATCTAGTCAAAGCTATGATTTTTCCAGTAGTCATGTATGAATGTGAGAGTTGGACTATAAAGAAAGCTGAGCACTGAAGAATTGATGCTTTTGAACTTGGTGTTGGAGAAGACTCTTGAGAGTCCCTTGGGGTACAAGGAGATCCAACCAGTCCATCCTAAAGGAAATCAGTCTTGAATATTCATGGGAAGGACTGATGCTGAAGCTGAAACTCCAATACTTTGGCCCCTGGATGTGAAGAATGAACTCATTGGAAAAGATCCTGATGCTGGGAAAGATTGAAGGCAGGAGAAGGGGATGACAGAGGATGAGTTGATTGGATGACTTCACCAACTCAATGGACATGAGTTTGAGCAAGCTCCAGGAGTTGGTGATGGACAGGGACACCTGGTGTGCTGTAGTCCACAGGGTTGCAAAGAGTAGGACACAATTGAGCCACTGAACTAAATTCAAAAATTGGATTCAGAAGCATCCCCTTAATAATATCTCTGGATAACAGTGATAGACCCAAAGAATAAATATGCAACTCACAGGACAATAACAAAAATTGTTGGAGAAGAAAGTGAGAAAATTTAGAAGTGAATTATTCAGTTTCTGTATAACTAGGCTAACTTTTTAAAATCACTTTTGTATATCAGTAGTCATGGTCTTGTGGTGCTAGAGAAGACTCTTGAGAGTTCCTTGGACTGTAAGGAGATCAAATCAGTTAATCCTAGAGGAAATCAGTCCTGAATATTCATTGGAAGGACTGATGCTGAAGATGAAGCTCCAATACTTCAACCAACAGATATGAAGAGCTGACATATTGGAACAGACCCTGATGCTAGAAAAGATTGTAGGCAAAAGGAGAAGGGGGTGACAGATGATGAGATGGTTGGGTGTCATCATCGACTCAATGGACATGAGTTTGAGCAAACTGTAAGAGATAGTGAAGGACAAGGAAGCCTGGCATACTGCAGTCCATGGAGTCACAAAGAGTTGGACATGACTTAGCAACCAAACAACAAGTCATGCTATTAGATAATATGCAGGAGCAAAAAGCGGAGACTAAGTTCAAGTCACATAGTACCCCTGGTATAGTTGAAGAATAAAGTTCAAAATATTGTTACAGTTTGTAGATTAGTTTTACAGCTTGCTCCTCCAATCCCCACATCACTAAAAAGCTAACTGCTGCTGCTGCTAAGTCACTTCAGTCGTGTCCGACTCTGTGTGACCCCAGAGATGGCAGCCCACCAGGCTCCCCCGCCCCTGGGATTCTCCAGGCAAGAACACTGGAGTGGGTTGCCATTTCCTACTCACCACCAAAATAGCATTGACTATACAAGCAAGGAATTTAATCAAGCCAACATCCTTCATAAATAAGATACTAAGGTCAAGGAAAGAAAATCACTTACATATGTGTATGTGTGTGTTAGTCACTCAGTCATGTCCAACTCTTTAGCGACCCCATGGACTGTAGCTCACCAGCCTCCTCTGTCCACGGGATTCTCCAGGCAAGAATACTGGAGGGGGTTGCCATACCCTTCTTTACTACTGAGCCACTTGGAAAGCCCTCTCCATCAGTTACATATAAAGTAAATAAAATGAAAATAAAGTACAGAAATTCTAAGTACATTAATAAGACCAACCATGGAAGTGTTCAAGTACTTCAAAACCAATAAGTACATAAAATAATCTTGCTCCAAAGCTATACATATTTGAAAATTTAGGTAAAATATAGACGATAAAGGAAAAAATAATTTTATGTCTAAAATGCTGTTCCATAAGTAGTATAAACTTAGACTACCTAATACAAAACAAGATTCAGAGGTAATAGTGTCCTGAATAAGGTGGTAAGTACAAGACAAAATAGTATATAAGGGTCAGCTAAAAGTTCAAAGAAAGGAGAAGATAATATTGTATTAAGAATATACCATAATATACTTTCTTTCATTTAACAGTTTCAAGCACTTCGTGTCACAAAGTTAAAATGTCAGACAATTTCAACTTTATATTTTTCTAAGGAAAAAAAATCTAGACAAAGAACCTAAGTGCAAAACAGATTTCATTTTGCAAAGGCAAAGAGGGTAATGATGGATTCAACCACCAAGAGGTTTCAAGAATAAACTCACCAGGGATAAAGAAAGAAGGCTAATATACTCAAGAGCAGAATAAATATAAGAGAAGGGTAAATCTAATCCAAGTAATCCCTTGTGCTTTACAGTCTTATGAGTAAAGAAGAAGTATAATTTCAAGAGAATAATGGAAATAGCAGCACTTGATTATAATTGCCTACCATGAACATATGCTTCGAGGTCAAGCAGACAGCCCTTGGGAGAGTTCAAATGAAATTTCCAAACACTGAGAGGAGAAAAACAGCAAAAAGACCTCAAAGCCCAAGTGTCTAAGTGGACTTTCTCAGATCATTAAAAAGATGAGTTTACATAGTTCTGATTAGTCTCTTTTTTGGTCAAATTTCAATTCAGTTCAGCTGTCCTATTCAAAGTAATTCAAGTTTACCATTTCAGCAGGAAACCATACTACCGTAGCTCAAGTCAGAGCAATCTCTCCATGTGCTGCACAGGGTAAGAAAGTTGGAGACTTCAAACAGAAGGAAACTGAGGAGGCATATTCCATAGACTGAGGGCCACAGGAAGAACACGGCACACGCCCCTACCTTTCTGCACCAGGGTTCTCTGACATTCAGATTTCCACTGAGGAGTACAAGCCAAATATCATGCCATTATATGATAAGCTAATATCCCAAAGGAATGGTGCTTGATTCCCTTAAATATACCAGAAAATGTCCTCCTGCTGCTGCTAAGTTGCTTCAGTCATGTCCAACTCTGTGCGACCCCATAGACGGCAGCCCACCAGGCTCCCCCGTCCCTGGGATTCTCCAGGCAAGAACACTGGAGTGGGTTGCCATTTCCTTCTTCAATGTATGAAAGTGAAAAGTGAAAGTGAAGACGCTCAGTCATATCTGACTCTTAGCGACCCCATGGACTATAGCCTACGGGGCTCCTCCATCCATGGGATTCTCCAAGCAAGAGTACTGGAGTGGGTTGCCATTGCCTTCTCCAGAAAATGTCCTAAAAAACTACTAATGACACGTGTAAACTCATAGGTGCTTTGGTAACATACCTACTTCAGACGCACTATACTAAATNAGCGACCCCATGGACTATAGCCTACGGGGCTCCTCCATCCATGGGATTCTCCAAGCAAGAGTACTGGAGTGGGTTGCCATTGCCTTCTCCAGAAAATGTCCTAAAAAACTACTAATGACACGTGTAAACTCATAGGTGCTTTGGTAACATACCTACTTCAGACGCACTATACTAAATGCTCAAGTGTTTGTAAATAGATATTTATTCTTCATAAAACTTGTTTACAAAAACACAATTTGGCCTTAATATTAGAAATAATTACTGTCTCTTAAAGACACCTCTCTGGATATTTCTAGATACTCCCTTCTATTTAACTCATTGGGCAGTTGTTTGCTTTATAGCTTACTGTGCTTCAATACTCTGTCATCAAACTGCAAAGTAATTTTGTGTTTCACTGCAGAACAACAAAAAAAGCCCAGGTAGCATAGGTTAAAGATAAAAAATATAAGCCAATACACATATACACTCTGCTCCTACTGACTTACAATGCTTCCTACCTGGTTCATACTTGCAGATGTAATTGTGCTTCATGTTGCACCTGTCGTCATTCCACTGGTAAAGGTAGGGGCCCCCAAGGCCAGGGTTGGCCGTTGGCTGATGATACATCACAACACACTTCTCGCTTCCACAGGAAGGTTCATCAGTGTACCAGTTTCTGCAAGGACAGAGTACCAGGGACACTTCTCAGTAACTTCGCCTGTTCTCCTCTGACATCCTCTACAGGTAACGGACATCTCCCCCCATTCTTTGTCATCTGAGTCCCCTCAGAGACCTCTGACTCCTCAGGATCCCTGCTCACCGGTACTGGGAACTGCTTCCATCCGACCACTGGTAGAGATCTGGGCAGGCACCGGATGTTTGCCCCTGGCCATTTCTCCAAAGCCCTATCCAGAAATCACTATCAGAAATTCCTATTCCTGGCTTTGTCAGGTTCTGCAACATGCTTTCTATTAACTTCTGTTCTGCTTCATTCTCCAGGCTCAGAAGGGCTCCCCCTTCGCTCTCACAAGCCAGCCGTGCCTCCTGAAAGCTCACACGGCTGGACAGCTCATGAAAGTAGGCCACCTTGTAGCAGAGATGCTTGAACTCAGCAAAACATAATTTTTGGCCTGAAAAAAAGAAAAAATGTCCATGTACTGATTATCTGAACTATCTTCATAATGCTACTTACTGCACATTAAAATGAAAGAACCAATCAAAACAGAAAGATTCTACCAAGAACGTTTCTCCCACTGAACCACTGCATAAAGTCTAGAAAATATTCTAGATTCCTACTTCAATCTACAAAAGCTAACTGATTGCCTAACAAACTAGTAACCCAAACTTTTCAAAACAGGGAAAAAGAAAGTATAAGTGGCTCAGTCGTGTCCAAATCTTTGCAACCCCATGGACTGCAACGCACCAGACTCCTCTGTCCATGGAATTCTCCGGGAAAGAATACTGCAGTTGGTTGCCTTTCCCTTCTGAACCAAGGGATCTTCCTGACCCGAAGATCGAACCCGGATCTCCCACCTTGCAAGCATATTCTCTACCATCTGAGCCACCAAGGAAGCAGTACAACTAGGACATTTTTGTAAAGAGAAGTCATAATTCTTCAGGCTTACCTTTTGCAAACTGATAGCTAAAGCAAGTGAAAGTAGATAAAGAAATGTCAAGTATACACAGTAAAGGAAACTAAAAGTTCAAAATTACGAAATAAGAATCACAGTTCACAAAGGAATAAGTAAACTAAAAAAGCAATTTTTATATAAGGCATCATGAAGTGAATACATTTAAATAATTTAAATTTAAATAAAGTAGCAACTATAAACTGTAAATATTTTTCTTGTATATATCTGAGAGCAAACATACTAAAATTCAAAGTTAATAGAAGTCAGTATAAAGGTAAGGGTAATAATAAACAATTTATTAATATAGTGTGATATTAGAAGTGACAGGTAAACCTTGTAGCATACTCTAGGATACTCAGAATTTGGAACAGAAATTTTAAATGCGAATTTTCACTTGTATTTTAAAGGTTTTTATAAGTTACAACACTCAGTTCAACCATCTATGCTGATATCTATGAATGATTTTAAAAGTCACTATATATAGAGAGAATACAAATTTATGTCAAGATATTAGATTGAACCACAAATGAAGTTAAAGATAATTCTCAAGAGTTCTTAATGAAATATCACCTTTTATCAAGCTTCACTGCTGCGACATCACTAACAACATCTGTGAAGACTTAAATACATAGGCAAACAAGTTTGACTTAAAAGGCCTCTCAAAATTGAATTTCATATACCTCTACATATAGATCAGAATGAATACTCCTAATTACTTCGTGACAGAACTACAAATATGAATGATCACACTGCATCATAAAAAAGCCATATAAATAACAGGAATAGTGTTCAGGATTTAGCAACAAAATTCCTATTGTTCTATTGTTGGCACCTGCCTCTTTTTATCACCAAGTAAGTATGCCAAGGTTACAGACACAGCCTCCACAAAGGTCATGCTGCTTCGTTTTGTTTTTCATTAGCTTCCATGATTCACCTCAAATCTTTGCTATCAACGTTAAAAACTGCCATGGCTCTATCTCTGTCATTATTCCTTATCCCCTATCCCCAGCCTGCTGTCCACAGTCTCCACCTCCCTTTCAGTCTCTCATTTCAGCTTGAGGTTTGCCCTTGGAAAATAAGTTAGTATTTTATGTAAAATCAAGGCCAGTTACTTTATACCAAGAAATCAAGACATAGCTTTACTGCTTACAATTCTTATTCTTCTTGGGACTGAAGGCTTTAGTCATTGTGTATTTAATTTTGTAGCTGATCAAGAAAATCTGTCAGTATTAGAGGGCTGTTTAACACTGTTTCTAGTCAGTGTTATAATATTTAAAATAAAGCATTCAAGCTTTATACTCTTCATTACAGTACATCACACTGAGTCAGTGTTTGTATCACATCCATTCTCCCCCACAATCAGCAATTAATGACCTCTGATGACACTTAGAGGCAGGAGGGAAGAAATCAGTGGAAGGCCATTAACCTCACACCAGTGTTTGAGTGATAGGCATTCAGTATCTTGATAGAAGCTGAGAACAGCCAACTAACAACACAGAAGTTCCAGCAATGCAAGCAAGACAGCCAGGTGTCCTCTCTGTCTCATTAACTGTGATCTGGACTCAGGAGTAACGCACTGAATAATAAGAACAAATTAAGAGACTGCCCCAACTAACTGTTAATGAAAAATAACATGTTCATATGAATGACTACAGGAAGCTTGCATTAAAGAGACACCAGACAAATCAGACTGAAATAAATAATCTGGGGGAGATGACATGGAAGTCCCAATGGTTGATTCTAATACAATTTTTTTTTAGTTTCTAATTTATTATTAGGGTTTGTGATGATGTCAATGTTCAAAATGGTTGTCCCTGGCAATACTTTAGTAATGCCATCAAGCCTAGTGATTTTTAGGCTTGTATTTTTAAAGCAAGCTCTATCTCTCTTTTCATTTCTACATCTTTTACATACTTCTAAATCTCAAAATATATCTGAGCTGCATTCCCTTGAACTTTCAATTTGTTCAGTTTGCAACCCAAGAACTCTCAGACTTCAATGTGATCCTAGCACTTTTGAAATATTAACTTGTCCAGTGAAATTGTTTGGCAAGATAACCAAATTTTAAAAAAAAAAAAAACAGATTCGCCAGAAATTTTAATGAGTTAAAAATTATTTATGTAACAAAGCCAGCAACAGTAGTTCAGAGGATATGCCTAGTTCACTTTATAAGCTAAAGGTCTCTGCTCATTATCTTTGACATACTGAAAAATAAATGCAGAGATTTATTATTTATGATGAGGATACAAGAAAAATGATGAAATTTTATTTATAAAATTAAAATAGCACTTCTAATTAAACGCATAAGAGAGCTTTAAGTGTCATGTGGAAATTCCTAATACCACTACTAGGTATTAGAAATGTCAACCTGTAGATAAATGTTAGTCTATACAGAAATAATAATAATAAAGGAAAAATCTAGAGACAGGGATTATGTTTTAAACAGTTAGGAACTAACACTGCAGGAGCCCTGGACAATAGCTAGCCTTTGCACTCTCTGTGCCAGGTACCATTTCTTTAGCAGTGGATGATGGAATGGTCCAGGATCCTGGAAGATGGGGTGTAGACTGAGGTGGCTGCATATCAGGGGGACTCCTAGAGGATGAGGACAATGACGAATTACCAATTACAAATATATGTTAACTGCAAAGTGTATTAATTGAATATCAGCTGTGTCCACACATTTTAAAACTGAAGTTACTAGCAATTCAGCTTTAGCAAGGCAGTTTTGAGGAAATTATTAGCTATACTGCACATTTTTATGGTATTTATATATAAAATCAGTTAAAGCTGACACTGAATTTCTTCACATTCAATTCTATTTTATTATCGACTTGCACCTTATACAGCAAATTTGGTCCAAGTTGCAGCAAAATCAGCAGAAGCAACAGCTACTGAACCACTCACCACCATTTCAGCTGACCATACTTGGCTATAAGAGCAGTGGAACTTTCAACAGCTGGGAAACAAATGTTGCCCTAATTCCCAGAAAAGTCCCATTAATACGGGCCTTCTGGAAGCAACTTTCCCACTTCTCTGAAGGCTAATCTTCTTAGGGAGCCATTATGACTACATCCCTTCTCATTCTGTGAGATCACATGGAAAATTTCCTTTTCTCTTGTTTTTAAATATTCAGAATAAACCCTCCATTGACTTTTTTGAACAACAGGAAGTTAGTCTTCCACCTACTACATCTAACTCCATCTACTACATCTAATCTTCCACCTACTATTCTACCACCTGATAACCGCCTAGCAGTTTTTATTACACTATGGCTAGCTTGAAGACAATTTACTAAAACTTACCTAACATCTGTGGTGGGAAATCTCCCTTTATTATTGGCTTATTTACAAAATAGAAAGACTTTTTACCTAGGAGTCCGCAGCTCCTGGTTTCATACATACATTCATACATGCATGCATGCACACACACACACACACACACTCATACAACTACATAGATACATATGCACTTTAATTCAGCAGTAATTTTTAGTATTGCCTGCAAAAATAATCATTCCTATCATTATCATAGCTAAGATTCTACTATTTCCACAAATAGATAATTCTGTCTTTTATCTTAGTCATAAAAATTCCTGTAGATCTAAATATTGGCAGAGTTTTAAATGTTTGTAGTAACAATGTAAAAGTGGGACCAACTCATAAAGTCATGGCAAGAATTTTTCTTCCTGAATAGAAAGAATCTATGATTTGGTTTGGGGGTGTGCATGCTAAGTCGCTTCAGTTGTGTCCGATTGTGTGACCCTATGGACTGCAGCCTGCCAGGTTCCTCTGTCCATGGGATTCTCCATGGACAAGAATACTGGTGTGGGTTGCCATGCTCTCCTCTGGGGGATCTTCCCACCCAGGGATCGAAAGCTGTGTCTCTTACATCTTCTGCATTGGCTGGTGGGTTCTTTACCATGAGATCTACCTGAGAAGCCTATGATTTGGTTGGGTTTCACTTGTATTTATTAAATTTCTGAAATTTGAGTCCTCAGTTATTAAAGTAACAACATTTTTTTCTTATACCTCACACTATAATCACATATTATCAACATTAAATAAGTATTGAATTTTATCATATTTTTCAATAAAAATATGGAAGTCGTACTATGAATTCCAGTTGTTCAATTATGACCTACCTTTAGTTGCAAAGAAAAAAGCAAGTTGTACAAAAGAGGACCTACATGATAAATCTTCCCCAAATCAGACTAACTGGACTTTGGACATTTCACTAGAATATCATAAACCAATTTGCTTTTCATGGTTCTTTTTTTACTGTACTCAAAATCAAAGGGATAAATATGCTGAAACTGTAACATACAATGTGACATGACTTCCGATCATAATGCCCAAACTTTTGAAACTAAAAAGGAAAGCTATCAATTATTCATTCTGCTTTTACTGTTCAACATTGCACCAACTTTTTAAGACTTTTTCATCATAAAAATGTTTTGCTATAATAAACTTTACTTTTGCAACAGATTTTGTAATGTAATTAATTGCATAGTGCACTATTAAGATCGTGCTGGAATCCGTCTTTCGTATACTGACAAACAGTGAAAACTATAGTCTTGGCCATTGGTTGAATAATGGTGGATCAGCAAATCCTAACTCTCCACCTGGGAAACACCACAAGTCTTCTGAGAAGGGGATGAAATTTATTTCATTAACCCAGTATTTAAAATAAGATCTAAATAATAAAAGTAAACCAAGTAATCATGTGAGTAAAGAATTCAAACATTGAATCACTAAGAGCTGACTTCAGTCAATAAGTGCTTTACTTGAACTGTGGAAATATTAGGGACATTATTTAAAACTTTTCTGGCCTCAGTTTTCTTACCTAAAAAGTAAGAGTAGCTCGGCGATTTAAAGAAATAATAATAATAGCCTGAGATTTGTCAATAGCTAAGTGTGCAAACCTTCACAGCTAGCACAATCCACTGTTGTTTTTCAGTCACTAAGTCTTGTCCAACTCTTTGTGGCTCCATGGATTGCAGCATGCCAGGCCTCTCTGTCCTTCACTATCTCCTGGATCTTGCTCAAGCTCATGTCCATTGAGTCGGTGATGCCGTCCAACCATCTCGTCTTCTGTTCTCCCCTTCTCCTCCTGACTTCAATCTTTCCCAACCTCAGGGTCTTCTCCAGTGAGTCAGCTCTTCACATCAGGTGGCCAAAGTACTGGAGCTTCAGCTTCAGCATCTGTCCTTCCAATGTATATGCAGGACTGATTTCCTTTAGGATGGACTGTTTGATCTCCCTGGAGTACAAGTGACTCTGAGAGTCTTCTTCTCCATGCCTTTGGGTAAATTAGGAAAGAGGATCTCTCCTGGTGGTATAGGCTGCTCTCCTGTAGGTGGCCTCAGTGATAGCTGTGGGGCCTGAATTCCTGAGTGCCCTCTCACAGCTTCTTGGTGGAGCCTGTGTCCATGACACGACCTGTACTATTGTGTTTGAACCCCTTTCACCCCACAACTGGGATGCTGGGAAAGAATGAAGGCAAAAGGAGAAGGGGATGGCAGAAGACAAGATGGTTATTCAGCATCACCGATTCAATGGACATGAGTTTGAGCAAATTCTGGGAGATAACGGAGGACAGAGGAACCTGTTGTGCTGCAGTCCATGGGGTCACAAAGAGCCGGACACCACTTAGCAACTGAACAACATCAACAACCCCACAGCAACCCTGTGGGGTGGATGCTTTTATCCCATCTTAACAATGAAGCAAGAGAGACACAGAAAAATTAAACCATTTGCCAAATTCACACAGCTCATAAATGGTTGTTTGGAACCAGGCAGTCTGGCTCCACAGTTCACACATGTCCCCAAATTTCTAGGGTGCCTTCATGGAGGTCTCAGGTATATTTTTCTAAGGTGAAAAATTTCATGAATAAAGGGACTAATTCATATATCCATAATTAGTATAACCTATGCTATCATGTTTAGCATTGGCTCATGATCCATTTCCCTGGTGGCTCAGACGGTAAAGCACCTGTCTACAATGTGGGAGACCCAGGTTCGATCCCTGGGTCGGGAAGATCCCCTGGAGAAGGAAATGGCAATCCACTCCAGGACTATTGCCTGGAAAATCCCATGGACAGAGGAGCCTGGTGGGCTACAGTCCATGGGGTCGCAAAGAGTCGGACACGACTGAGCGACTTTACTTTTACTTTACTTTACTTTTACATGATCGATTACCAGATGGCTAACACATGCTTGGGGTTGTACATGTAGAGTTTCCCTCTAAGCAGAATGCAGAATTTCTTTTAGCTAACGTTTAGACATAGGTTTCCTATTGCAACATCTATCTCAGATTTTCAGACCCCATATCTCCTCAATGATTTTTAAGTCTAGACCTTCTATTTTCCAAACAAAATAGACAAGGTCCCACCTGAACATCTCCTCAACAACAAGGAGTATAACTTTAGTCAGATTGTCAGGCTATGTTCTATCATCAGTGATATGATAAAACATGAAAGAAACAATCTCACCTGATAGTTGTGTCCATCATTTACCTGTGTGCTAAGCATCTAACACAGAAGACAGAGAGTCGGAGAAGGTCAACATTGCTAATGAGACCATCAGCTGAATTTCCACTTTGAACATCTTTGTATAATACTGTCCCTTTTTAATGTTAATGTAACAGATATTACCATCTTCCAGTAAAAGAATTATGAAAATAAAACCGTAAAATAATGAAAAACGGCAGGTAAGGATTAATGACTATGATGAATGTGTAGTTTATTAAGTGGCTGCTAATAAGATTAATTCATTCCTCTCTTGCCCAAGAGATACTTAAAGTAATTGCATCTTTGAAAACTGCATTGTCATCACTTTATGCTTTTGATGATGTCATGGAATAGTACCACAAGCTGGAATACTCTCAGCAGTTTTTTGCAATTAAAAAAAAAATCTTGTATGTCCCTTGGTATTAATCTATGGGCTACTGGTCATCACCTATGATTTTGCAATATTCTGTGGCGTTTAGATGATTGAAATGCAAGTCTCTAAATCGTTCAGTCTTCTAAATAAAATGTTTGCCAATTTCAATAATTTCAAGTGAATACATATTAAAGTGTTCTGCAGAAATGTGGAGGTACCCTGAAACATACGTAGTGCACTTTGCAGTATAAACAGGTTGATGGGCTATTGCTGGGTGCACTTAAAAAGAGAAAGTAAACACACACACACATTACTTCAGAACACTGTAAATGCTTAAGAATATCCATGTGCTCTTCAGATATATTCTCCCATCTTAGAGACCTGAATTTTGAATTCTTTTTCATATGTATGCATATACCCCCAAAGTAAAATCGTCACCTTTGTCCTAAAGAAGATCTCATTATCCACCAGTCACTTCACAAATTTAAATGACTGCACCCCCCAGAGATATCCTCTACATGAGGGATCCCCAACCTGCCTGATGGTCTGAGGTACAGCTGATGTAATGATAATACAAATAAAGTGCACAATAAATGTAATGGGCCTGAATCATCCCCAAACCATCCCCCTACCCCACGTTCCACAGAAAAACTGTCTTCCATGAAATCGGTCTCTGGTACCAAAAAGGTTGGGACCATTGCTACACATCTGTGTAGAGCAACAAATCAGTACTGGTCTAAGATCTTAAAGTAATTACCAAACTAGAATTAAAAATTCACTAGATAGTCTGTGATCACTATCCTCATGGTTATATATTTTTATTGCATATTCATGCATCAAAATAAGCATAGCCAGGAATTTATAAACACACTTTTCTATTACTGCTGGATGCTATGTAATCTTATGAGGCAGGTTAAGATAATGTTTCATAAGCTTATTCTCCTTAAAATGCTTTCACTTCATTTATAAATAATGCTCTCAACTTTTACAAAGGTGGTATATGTAACAGTATTGGAAAGTATCTTATTGAATAAAATTATGAGTTCTTATCTTTTTTCCCTAGGATAAATGGTTATTTTTCATACATTATATGGAAATTATAATGGTTATAATGATCTTCAATAACTAAAAAGTGCATTCCATATATTATAAGTATGTTCCTAATAATGGCCCTAAAAAGCTTGTTTCAGTTGACAGACAGTTAAGTAGAACTTTGGTAAATGGTCCCTAGTGGCATGAAAAAGTTGACGCACCTTTCAAAGCTTAACAGCATCCAGAGAGACATTAGACCTAATATTTCCGAAATATCAGGCATTAGACTGCTCTGTTCTCATGCCATTATGGCTGATATATACATTTTTAAAAATTAGTCTTCAGAGGATAAAATTACAAATCAATTTATAATGGTTAGATTTCAATGTGAGTTTGTATGGCAAAGACAAATTATTCATAAGAACATAACTTGGTAATTATTTTACTATCAAGTAAACATCATTATTTATGTTAAATTGAATAAATCATGTTCACTTAATTAGAAATTTTCCAGATGTCACCTACGAGATGTCTATAAATATTTACTAGAAGAACACAGCAAATTTTTGTAAGCATTTATGCAATAATAGAACACAACATAAACTTTTCATCAATGGTTTTTCTCAAGGTCTGCTTTATGTATTCTTCTCCCTTTGCAAAATTTAAGAGGTGAAACAAGAATATACCTAATGGAGACTATTTAAATCAGTGAAGTTTTTCCATGTGTTTAAGAAACATCTTAAAGCTCAGAGCCTGATCTCTGCTGTTCATTCATTTGCACGAATAATTCTGACAGAGACAAAGGCAGTCAGATGCTTAATTCACACATTCAGATGAGTTTGTATGCTGGACTTTTCTTTGAAGCTAACATCGGCAGGAGGAATCCAAATAGGACTTGTGCAACCTTATTTGATTCTGCAATGTTTTCATTTTATATTTAAATAATAACAGCCTGGAAAAAAAAATGTAAGCAATATGTAATTCCAAGTGACCTTTCACAGAATATATTTAATTCCAGTATCTCCAGAGGGCCAAAAAGTTAGTGGAGAGCGATTGATACCCAGACATTGAAGGATTGTATTCAGAAGATGCAGAACATCACATTGCTGAAGGGAATATCAGTAACAATTAAGCTTAATAGGCCAATTTCTAAAGGTCTGCCTTCACTACTGATTAAGTCGCTGTCATCTGTCATCTACCTCTAGTGACACCTGTTATACAGACACACAGAAGCACAGAAAAGGAATCTGTGCTTTCTACATTAAAAAAAAAAAAATACACACTTAAAACACAACCCACATACCTTCAACAAATGTCTATTGCAACACTATAATTAGCATCACAAGAAATTTCAATAAGGGTAGCTATGCTCAATTTTCCTGTAAGGCCCCATTCATTCATCCTAGACTTTTGAGAATCTTCGCTTTTTTTTTTTCTTTTTTAAGAGACCTTCCCTAAAAGTAAGGGAGAGTGAATATGGTATGAATTGCTCAACAACAGGACAGTAAAAGTCGTCGAGGGAAAAAAAAAAAAAAAAAAAGGCAAAGCAAAGGCCGGGAAGCTTGCCAAATCTGATCCCTTTCCTGGGCATAGATTCGAACCCACCTAATTGGGCACCTACTGTGTGCATAGACCTGCATTGATGATTGGGCACCTACTGTGTGCATAGACCTGCATTGATGATGAGGCACACCTCAACCCAACTCGAGCCGATTTCGTGTTCTGAGACGTCCCCAACTTGCAACAAGGTGTGTAAAGGAAAGATCTCCTCCCACGACGACCAGTGGCCTGGTCTTTGTCAGCCCTCCTGAGAACAAAGGCTGAGCACCCCGGGGTTGGTGAGCCACCCACAGCGAACAGGTCTGGTCTCAGAAATCATCTGCATGAACCCCTGCGGGCGGGCGGGGACTGGAGTCGAGCCAGGCCAACAGGGGGTGGCATTTCTGCAGCGGCTCTTGTCTCGGGGCTCCGTCTGCCTCCGCGGTACCCCACCCCTTCTACAGGTAGCAGCCCTGCGGCCACCTCTCTTAGAAAGAAAGTCGAAATAAGTCCTAGAAAATGTTGTACTCCCCAGGATGAAGCAGAGTTCGCTTTGCAGCTGCTAAACCAGGCACTTCCAAAAGAATGTAAACTTTTCTGGGTGTTTAGGGAGGGATGGGGAGAAAGCAGCATGCAATCAATTTCCTCCTGCCTCCTCCGGCCCCCTACCTACCCCGCACGGGTTTCCAACCCCTGGGAGAGCCTCCACCCCTGGACACGCAGGCCCTCGCCCGCGCGCCTCGCGATCCCCTCTCCGGGCTCGAGAGCCCGGCGGGCTGCCCCGGACTCACCGCTGACCACCCGGCGGCAGAAGGCTCCGTGGCCGCAGAGCAGCGCGGCGCCCAGCAGCAGCGATACCACGCGGCTCATCGCGACGGGGCGGCAGGTGTGGCGTGGGGCGAAGGTGGCCTCTGCCCGCCTGGCGGCCCGGCTCTAACCCCGCAATCCCCCTGCCTCCCCGTTGGAGGCCCTACTCCCGCCGCCCGAGCCCGGCCGCCCGGCCCCCTGAGAGCATCGCCTCGGGCCGGACCTGGCGCCGGGCGCGCTGATGCCGCGCGCGTGTGCCGGGTTGGAGCCCACGACCCTGCGGGTGCGCGTCTCCAGAGAGGCACCCGAAGTGAAGGGGTCCCGTGTCTGTCCCAGAGAAGAAGAAGGAGCACCGGTGAGGCCCGCACCGTGCCCCTGGCTCCTTTCCTCGGCCTCTGGCCAGCGGGGGGCTGAGCCCGTGCGCCCAGGTCGTGGCTCCTACAGACGCAGCAGCAGCTCTGCGCTGGAGGCGCCGTCTTATATACCCACGTACCCGAGGTTCCAGCCCCTCGCCAGTAACAATTTTTAACTACTTCGTCTCTCCTGCCCTGCGGAGCATCCTTGGCCCCTCCCCTAAAAACTGGAGCCACTTTGAAAACAGTCCAGTCAGCAGCCCCACCTCCTCGCGCTCTCCTCTTTCCATTCGCTAGCAGACTCATTTGTGTAAAATGAGACAGTTTTGCTATTAAACTCTGGCAAAAGTTGGATCCATTTGATTTTCTCCAAGATTAATGGCCACGGGGATGCCAGGTTGTGGGGCCTTTCTCTCGCTCTCTCTTTTTTTTTTTT
>SJYX01004352.1:0-16865 GCA_006410675.1 Oreotragus oreotragus
GGAAGGACTGATGCTGAAGCTGAAACTCCAATACTTTGGCCACCTGATGTGAAGAACCAACTCATTTGAGAAGACCCTGATGCTGAGAAAGATTGAAGGTGGGAGGAGAAAGGGACAACAGAGGATAAGATGGTTGGATGGCAACACTGACGTAATGGACGTGAGTTTCAGTAAACTCTGGGAGCTGCTGATGGACAGGGAGGCCTGGCGTGCTACAGTACATGGGGTCGCAAAGAGTTGGATACAACTGAGTGATTGAACTGAACTGATTTTAAATAAAATAATACTATTCAATGGCTTTTACAATATGGTTTAGAACTACTATTTCCACCAAAACAAAAAGAATATGTAAATAGCCTTTTCCACGTTCAAACACCATTGATATAAACTGAACTATCACATCCAATAATTTTCTGATTTAGCCACCTTCCTTCTGGTATTCCCCCTGCTCTCTTACTCCTTCCATGAAAGATATTTTGATCTTGAGCAGTTTGTAGTGCTACGAGTAGTTTAATCTCTAAATTACTTATGGGCTAGCTCTTTCTCTTTTAAGGAAAATTTAGAAACCAACCACCTTGAGAAGGAGATATTTGTCGGAATCTTCCCTTAACCAATGGAATCATATTATACAAAGGCTCTTCCTGAGTATTTCATCAATTTATTAGTCATAATAAAATGCCCATATCCTTTAATGCTATCCACATTATTATTAAAAAAGTAGAATTGAGAATTTCACCCGACAGATCAAAGAGATCCTCATGGTTCAAAGGAGAAGGCAATGGCACCCCACCCCAGTACTCTTGCCTGGAAAATCCCATGGACAGAGGAGCCTGGTGGGCCACAGTCCATGGGGTCGCTAAGAGTCGGACATGACTGAGCGACTTCACGTTCACTTTTCACTTTCATGCATTGGAGAAGGAAATGGCAACCCACTCCAGTGTTCTTGCCTGGAGAATCCCAGGGATGGGGAGCCTCATGGGCTGACGTCTATGAGATCGCACAGAGTCAGACACGACTGAAGCAACGCAGCAGCAGCAGCAGCAGCAGCAGCAGCATGGTTCAGATATTTGGTTATTTACGGCAAATCTTCCAGAATGCAGGGAATCCATTGCACGGGTGAGGGTAGGAGTGGGAAGAAATGGTGCAGAAGGAGCAGCTGGACAAGCTGTTTGAGGACCCAGTAGCTTCCTGGGTCTGAGAGAGGTCTGGGGAGGTGAAAGGGCAGTGGGAAGAGTTCAGAGACCAGCAGCCTGAGGCCAAAGGTCAGACCCCTGACCTTTCATTTTAACATGTATCTGTGGGAAAGGGTCTGCAACGAAGATTAAACTAAAGGATTTGTTCTCCACCTTAGAAATGGAAGAAATGACAGTGAATAAGAGGAAAGTGAAACAGTAAGTCTTGATTGTGTAAACTTAATAGTTATTTATGTAAACCCTGTGTAGTTTGTCAGCCTTTCATATGGCAATAACAGTGGGCCTGTTATTAAATGTGTATTAGCCATTAGATTAGAGTTGCTGATGCTTTCAGAGTCTTCTGTTAACAAGCAATGTTGTAATCTACCTACAGCCTTAAAAATAGGTGAGTTGTCACAAAAGGATTCCTGCTTAATTCCCTATACTAGATACAAGTTTGATGTTTATAAGACATGTTACCAGTGAAAGAGGACATGTATGCTCAAATAGAACTTCTTTATGTTGTTTGCATTTTATAATATCTGGTAAATATCCTCGGCTGAACTTTCTTATCTTGCTGATTATAGCTTTACGTTCAGAGATTTAAGTCCTTGGAAATACATACATAGGTCTAAGTGACTTCCAGGGCATCTTTTGCAGAGACAAAATATGCCTATAATATGACCTTCATTATTAACTGAAATTGAATATGGGAGACTTCAACTTCCAAATATTTCCCATGCATGCTATAACTTTTACTATCAGAAATGTGTGAAATAAAATGTAAATTCTATAGTCACTACTCATTTTGGCATGGTATGTGATAACGTCACTTAAATTCCTTATCAAGGGAATGAACGTAGCCTTTTCACAACTTGAGGATGTTTAAAAAAAAGTGTTCACATTTTCAGAGACCAGTTTCCAACTTTGAACATATTTGGTGGCATAATAATGACTGAGTTCATTGGTCCATCAAGCAGAATCCTTCTGTCTGAAGCAGCTTTTCATTTGCATATTGACAAAAAGGATGTCCTTCTCTTCTGACCTTTTAACCCCAACCAAGCTAATCCTGCCATTATTCCAAAAAACGGAGTGGGGGTGGTCCTATTGCTTGAACTGTTTTCCAAATTTAACATTAGAGTCTTTGCCATTTTGACAAAATTAAGATTTTTAATACAATGAATAATTAACAACGTAGGATTCCACAAAACATTTACATGATATGTTTTTCTGTATAAAAGCTATTAAAATCAATTGTCATAAAGTAAAAGAAGTACATGAAAATCACTGCCCAGCAAATCAATATACAATGAAATGAAAGGATTATATACAGAGCTTTGCTTTTTACTGCATCAAACATGCTTGATTTTTTTTTTTCCCAATAGCCCTGTAAGACTACTGAAACCAGACATAAACTGGATAGAAATCTTATTTGTAGCTTGAGAATAAGAGGTAAAAATCTCTCCTATCCATTTCTGACTATCTAACCTTTAGAGCCGATAATCTGAAATAGGATGAAATGTCCCAGAAGAGATCTATCTTGAGGTCACCTCGCTTGGAGACCAAAGGTCATTTTCAACAAAGCAATCAAATATCTAATAAAACCAGATCACATCTTTGGCATATAAGCAATCAGAATAAACTAGGTAAGAGAGAGAGCTTGGAATCCCTTTATCTATAGTAAGAGAAACATAGCCACTGAATCTTACTCCTTTTCATCAATGTGGAGTCTGGCAAACGCTCATTAAGACTCAGTTTGCTAAATAACAAATGTATGCATCGAGATTACACCATTTTACAAACTGGAAAAAGAAATTGCTTTATTATCTTCCATTGGAAGGTAAATTTTTACAAACATACTCTAAACTTCCCTCATTATTTTGATTAATTTGATTTTCTGATTGACTCTACAAAGATCATTTCTTTTATAATTACAGAAGAAACTAGAGTCTGTTAATGGATACATTAATCAGTATTTATCAAATAATATGGAAATAAATCAAGCCAGTCAATCCTGAAGGAAATCAGTCCTGAATATTCATTGGAAGGACTGATACTGAAGCTGAAGCTCCAAAACTTTGGCCACCTAATGTGAAGAACTGACTCATTGGGAAAGACACTGATGCTGGGGAAGATTGAAGGCAGGAAGAGAAGGGAAAACAGAGGATGAGACGGTTGGATGGCATCATTGACCTGATGGACATGAGTTTGAGAAAGTTCCAAAAGTTGGAGTTGGACAGGGAAGCTTGGCATGCTTCAGTTCATAGGGTCAAAAAGAGTCAGACACAACTGAGTGACTGAACTGAGGTAAATGAATTTTGATTTATTTAATTCAATACCTTTATATTAGGACCAAATATAAATTTGGTCTTTTTAAAAAGTCCTATATTGTTTCTAGGTTTGAATATCTGACAAATGCAAATATGCTGTTTACATAGGTGGACTTAAAATTTAGAGACTTGATTTGAAATCTGATAAAAAATTTCAAAGAAAGGCTCTAAATAAAAGATGATTTAAAATATTTATTATGTATAGTCACATAAACAAATTCAATATGTAACCCATAATTTCTTTCTTTTTAAATCATGTTATATAGACTGCCTTTAAGATAGTAGTAATTATGAAGCATCATTTATAAAACAAATAAAAACCTTTAAATTCTACCTTAACATTCCTATAATATCTTACTTTTGAGTCAAAATCTCACTCAATATTGAATTTCTAGAAAATCTTTAGTAGCAAATTTTGATTAAGCCCCCTGCCCTACTATTTTATATTTAGTAATATACTTTATTTGTAATTTCTTCTTTGCCTCCCTAAGATAGTTTACATCTTCCCTTTTTCTATATTTCATTGAAACACCTACTTGAGTAAGGCTTTTGGAGCACTTGAGTTATTACTAGATATTTTTTGAGACCATATTAACAAATTAAAGCTAGTAAAGTGAAATTTACTAAATTCCTACCTGAGGATCTTGAACCATGAAATTTAATCTGAAAGACAATAAAATCACTTTTGCATTATAACATTCACAAGTTATTTGACTGCTTATTATCATTTTAAAAGTGATGATTAACTAGTTCATTTTTATTCTGGAACTACTGGAAAGTAGATGAATGATGTGACCTTTAAAGTGTTCTTCACTTTTTTCTTGGGAGTTAACACTTTATACAATCATCAAAAGAGAATATTTTTATATAGGTAATTATGCTCATATACCATTGAACCTGCTCCCTGGGAATTGAAATGCAATCATTTTTTCATATAGATATTATATATGTTTAAGATATTAGAATCTGAGAAAAGCACAATTCAGTGAAATATTATAATTATACTCAAAATACATTCATTATTCTTCTGATAATGGAAGAGTTGGAAGGTTTGTTCTTCTAGCTAAAATTGTGAGAATTCTAATTATACACCTTGTTCATTATGTGTCTCTGTTATTAAACTATGATTACTGAAGCACTTGTGTTGGAAGCAGGGCACTTTATAATATGAATAGCAATAGGTATTTCATGCGTCCTGTCTTTGATTTTGATCCTAATCCCTCTGAGGATGGAGTTGTGTTAGGAACAAGTGGATTCAGGATTCAGCATCCTAATGCAGTAAAAACTAAATCAGGTTCATGTAAGATGGAGGTGTTCCAAGAACTTTATGATCAGTTATGTGGAAGTTTGAGTTCTTGGCCCTGATATCCAGGACTCTCTGTAGAACAGAGCAGCAGACAGATTATCTCTCTGTAGAATTCATTGTCAGGAACTGGAACGTTATTAGTTGGATAGTAACACCAAGTTCTGATCTTGCACAAAACTGAAGCAATTTCCTCAGCACTATGTGGTGTTTCTATGAGTCTGTCTTTAAGATTCATTCTGCAGCGTCCAGATGAGACTGGATGAAGTACTTAATGTAAAGTGAAAAAACAAAAAGTTTTGAAAAAATTTAAACATATACAAAAAGTATAGAATTGCATTGGGCTACTTTATAGTCCCACAATTATTCTAATGTCTATATGTTTTTGTATATGCAGGTATTTGTAAATTAGAAAAAGATATTTTACACACATAGTAAGTTTTATGTAGTGTGTTGTATCATTTATGTGCATGCCTGTGCTTTAATTTACATAAGTGATATATCTTATTCTAGTTCTTACTTTTTTCTAAAATGTTTTTAAGAGATAGCATATATTCATCTTGCTCTATGTACATTTGGTTCACTACTTCTGAAGGTTGTATGTTATTCCATTATAGTCACAAAAATTGAAATATCTTTCACATAGTGGTGATTCTATAAACAAATCCACAAACAATTCTTCTCTTCTCTCATGGACTTGCAGGAGAACTTTTAGGGTATGCTTCCAGAAGTTTACCCTAAATGCAGGGCCTTTCCTGGTGGCTCAGAGGTTAAAGCATCTGCCTGGAATGCAGGAGACCCAGGTTTGATCCCTGCGTCAGGAGAATCCCCTGGAGAAAGAAATGGTGACCCACTTCAGTACTCTTGCCTGGAGAATTCCATGGAGGGAAGAGCCTGGTAGGCTACAGTCCATGAGGTCACAAAGAGTCAGACACAACTGAGTGATTTCACTTCACTTTCACTTCCAGAAGTTTGCTAGGTCATGGTGAGCATATCCATTTTTGTGAGTATACTTATCATTCCACTTAGTGAGTGCAGTTCTCCAGAATATTTATGCCAATTTATATAACTAGCAGCAGTACATAAGGGTTCTAGTTTCCCCACATCCTGATCAGCATTTGGTTTTATCTATGTCCTTACTGCCAATCTGATAATCAAGTACTTTTTCCTTTTTTATTTACTTTGTGTTTCTGTGAATACTAAAATGATCAAGAATTTCTTCAAATATTCGCTTAATACTTAAATACTACTTAAGTTTTTCTTTCCTACATATTCTATATACCTTATCCATTTTCTCTAGCATTTCTGGTTTTTTGTTGTTGTCAATTTTTCAATTTTTTTTTCATAATTTTAGACTAGGCTGTTGTAGAGTTGCTAAGTCATGTCTGACTCTTTTGCAACCCTATGGACTGTAACCTGCCTGGCTCCTCTGTCCATAAGATTTCCCAGGCAAGAATACTTGAATGGGTTGCCATTTCCTTCTCCAGGGGATCTTTCTGACCCAAGGATCTGGTAATAATCCTTTAATAATTCAGGGTTCTAAACCCTTTTTATCTCCCAGTCTACCACCGATAATCACTTTTTTCATCTGTTTCATTGCACAGGGTCCCTCAGGTTAGGGTCTTATGGCGTTTGTGGTTTGTGTTTTCTGGCTCTAGTTTAGGAAACCTTCCTCCATCTAAAGATCACAATCATAATTTCTTAATAACTTATTATTCCCATTCTGGCTGACCAGGATGCATAACTTTTTATCTCTATGAAGTTTGTTTTGCCCTATAAAGTGAACTAGTTTTGCCAAAGCCATCACTAAATAAGCCACCCATTCCCCATGTTTACTGGGCTCATGTTTGTGCTCTATTCAGTTCGACTAGTTATTTGTCTGTTCTGAGCCAGCACCTAGTAGTCTTATGTCTAATATATACCTTACTGTCTGGTGGGAAAATAAATCTCAGTTTGCTATTTTTCCACCCCCAATATTAAATTAGGTTCTAATTTCACTTAGAATTAGATATGAGTGTAGAATGAGTTTGTTGAATTTCTCCCACAGTTTTGGTAGAGTTTTGATGGATTTGTAGATTAATTTGGGTAGAACTCACCCCTTTAAAGTATTAAGTCATCCCACCCATATATATGGACATTCTCTCCATTTATTTATCTTCTTTATGTCCTTTTACAGTTTAACTCATTTCCTCTTTAAAGGTGTGTGTATTCTTTTCAATTTAATTCTTAGATGGAGCTTGGTAATGTGGTGAACTGTATTTTCTCTCTTTTTATTTTCTCAGCTGGTTATTTCTAGTTTAGAAAAATGTTACTGAATTTTGAAAGCTGTTCCTTCGTCTGACCTCTTACTTAATTTGTCACTTGGTTTTATAGTTTATTGATTCTTTGGGGCTTTTCTGTATAGTTGATGATACATCATAAGTAATATTTTTCCCTACCCATACTTATATCTCTATTTTTTGTGTGTGACTTAATGTAATGGTTAAAATATCTGTTGTTGTGTGTAACAGTACAGATATGAGCCAATTCCTTCTCTTATTTATGTCTTTCAGATAGTGTATTGAAGACTTTTACCTTATGTCGTGTTTGCTCTTAGACTTGGTATGATGCGTTCATCAAGTTAAGGATATTCTTTTTTATACTGATTTTCTGAGAATCTATTATCAGTCATAAAGTGAAATTTATCAAATAATCTTTCTACATCTATTGGGACAGTCATGTGAATACATTTTCTTTAATATATTAATATGCTGAGTTACTCTGACATATTTTTCTGATGTTAAAATATCCCTGCCTTCTTAGGATAAACCTTATTTATCATGATATATTTATATTGTTATTATTATTTAACTCTGGGTTATATTTAGCTATTACTTTAATTAGGATTTTGCATCTTGGTTGCAAGAGTTATGGGCTCATATCTTTCTTTTTTATGTATAGTCATTATCTGCTTTTGAAATCAAGGTTACACTAGTCTTTTAAAATGATTTGGTCAATGTTTCCCTCTTTATTTTGTGAAAGAATTTATAATAAAATATGGACTATATGTACCTTGAAATTTTGATCAGAGTAGAATTCTCTAAGCCAGGGGCTCTTTATTTTAGTGAGGGGAGAGGGGAATTGATTACTGTGAAATCTAATTGTTATTAATCTATTCAAGATTATATTATTTTTCTGTCAGTTTTTATATCTTATAATATGCAAAATTTATCTACCATATAATGTAGAAACGTGTTGCTTTATAGTTCCGTATAGCATTTTATTCTATTTTAAATAGCTACTTTTTCTGTAGCTATTTCTCTTTTATCATTCTTATTTTGAGTTACAGTCTTTCCATGTCTTCTCTGTTGTCTTAAGAGGAAATTCACACAAAGAAGCCAACTTCTAGTTTTATTTTCCTTTCTCTCTCTCGCTCTTTTGGTTTGTTTTGATTTGATAGTTTTCTGTCTTTTTCTTCCTGTTTCATTGGTATAGAATTTTTCTTTTTTATTGCTTTTTCTGTAATTGTTCAGCTAATTATTTACCTGATCTGTTTTTAATCATTGTTGCTTTATGACGATTTACTTAGTATTACACTTTTTTCTAATGACTACTTCAATTTTGCTCTGTACCCCCCTTTTTTTAACATTTTCTTTTATGTATTTAAGAAATATCTGATTTCAAACCTGGGGAACCAACACTTCTGTGCTTAGATGAGACAAGAATTCACTCAAGCCGGCTGACCTGGTCACTGTGGAGCCATGTGGTTCTTCTCAGAAAGCCCTGTACCCTGGCACTAGTGATCTAGAAAGCTGACAGATGACTAGGAGTACCAGCTGTTCAAAACTCTGCAGTCAGTTGAAGGCTTTGGAGGTGGCTGACGGATCCCCAAAGAACAAAAGTCTCCTCCAAGACCTTAGGCCAAGATGCCTGACCAAGCACTTGGGAGTTTGTTTTAGCTTAGGGTATTTTTAGACTTCCCTGGTGGTGCAGAGGTTAAAGAGGCAATGTGGGAGGCCTGGGTTCGATCCCTGGGTCGGGAAGATCCCCTGGAGAAGGAAATGGCAACCCACTCCAGTATTTTTGCCTGGAGAATCCCATGGACTGAGGAGCTTGGTGGGCTATAGTCCACGGGTCGCAAAGAGTTGGACATTACTGAGTGACTTCACTTTCTCTTTCACTTTAGGGTATTTTTAATATATGGTCACTACTTGTTCATTATAGAAATCCTGAAAAACACTTATGAAATAATAATACAAAGGTGTATGGTTATATATCTCACCGATAAGTCCTTGCTCAGTTAACTACTATCAACAATTGATGTATAGCCTTCCAAACTTTTGAGGGTTTATTTACATGTTTGTTTCTTTGTTTATTTTTACATATGATAATAAAACAGATTCTCATGTACTTCCCACTGAGGTACCTTTGAAGTGTCCCTAATGTATCATTCACCTTTTTTTCCCCTGTAGAAGTAATAACATTGAATTTTGTATTGGTTAATTTCTTGACTAGTTTTACTTTTGAGTTTTGCCACACACACACACACACACACACACACACATATTTAGCTTTAACCTTCTGTTCTCCTGTGAGAAGCTGCCTTTTGATTTGACAGTTTGACCCAATGAAAAATTTTTTGTTTAGTTCTGACAATTCTATTCTATTCTATGAATCCATCTGTCTGTCTATCTGCCTTCTGATCTAACACTATTCTATCTACCTCCCTATCTAGCGTTCAATCATACCTCTCCATCCTCACCACTGTCAGCCTGGTCCAAGCCACCAGCCCCTCTCACCTGCCTCTTGGAAATACCCCTCTAATTGCCCTTGCTACTTCCACAGTTCCTCCTCCACAGCCTATCTTAACTCAGAGCCGAACATGATTCTGTCTAAATGGAGTCAGATAACATTCATTTTCTCCTTAAAATCTGTCTATGGATTTTCATCTGTTTGAGAGTAAAAGAAAGAAGTCTTTACAATGATTTCTCAGACGGGATGTAACTGGACCTCTCATAGCTCCTCTGACAGTATTGCCTGCACTCTCCCCTGCCCACTAGCCATGCCTATCTCTCTTCTTTACTGAGTAGGCCAAGCTTGTTCCCCTCAACATCTCTGAACTTCTGTCTGCTTCCCAGGGTGCCCTTCCATTGCTATCTTAAGGGTTTATTTCCTCATCTCCTCACTTGACCTTTGACTCACATGTCCATTACTCATTGTAAAACAAACCCAGTCCCTGACTTATTATTTTTCCATAGCACTTGTCACTCTTAATATGCCATACTCTCTTATTATTTCATTTATTGTTACATCTCTACCAAAAGGCAGTTAATAAATATAACAAAGACTTGTTTACATAATGAGCAAATTTTAATTATTATTTGTTAGGTATATTTCTGCCATCTTATTTCATGTTTTCTTCTTACCATATTTTATATTTTTATCTTTTCAGATCTTTAACAAATTGATTTTTTTTCTATTGGATTCAAATTTACGCATTATATTTGGATTCTTCTATTGTTTTTCTCCTATAATTTTTGTCTATGAATTTCCTAAGCTTATCAATTTCTGTTATTTCTCCAACATAAGAGAAAAACCTCAGCATGACCTTATACCTCTCTGGTATCTTTCTTCTCCTCATTGGTATTAATTTATCATGTTTGAATTATCTAGACACGACATTGTTCCTTGCTTATTTGTAGGTAAATTGCTCTTTCATATCTGAAAATGTTCTTAGAATTTTCCCTTTGCCTTTTTTGAGTACTCTGATGTGTCTGCCTGTAAGGGTTTGTATTTTTTTAAAAATCATATTTTTCTTACTCCATTTTACTTTGATGTGTTTTCTCATCTTTAATTTTTACTGTTTCTACTCATCAAATATTAATTTTTTCCTCTTTGCATTTTTACTTCTGGAATATTGACATATTTTTCTTCCTCTTTTTCTGTTCACTCTTCCTGGCTCCTTCTGAGATAGATTGTTGACCTCATCTTTTATTCCTCTACTTTGTTCTTCCCTGAATCCTCCCTGTTCTTTATGACAAATCTTTGGATTTTCATTCCCACGGCTTTTCGCACCCATTATTTCTGCTTTGTTCTTGTTTATAACTTAAATGTTATTAATATAATACCTCCCTACCCATATCTCTTTTAAAGATGTTTATCTTTTTAAGTTTTTGTGGGGTTTTTTGATTCATTAACTCTCCTTAACTCCTTTCTCTATATTATTCAATTTTCACTTTTTAAAAAATTTATTCTATTTATTGCTTTATAATAAAACTGTGTTCCTAAATGACTTGTGAGGTCTTTTTCTCCTGGGCTTATGTGTAGTGGGAACAGCAATGTGCCTCTATCTAGAGAATGAGAAATTAAAATCCAAGTGAGAGCTTTTATCCCCTTCTGGTGGTTTTAGATATAAATGGGCAGAGATCCACTGAATTCACAGTCTGGATTTGATAACTCATATTTGGGCTTCCCAGGTGGCTCCAGTGGGTAAAGAATCTGCCAGCAATGCAGGAGATTCAGGATACTCGAATTTGATTCCTGAGTCAGGAAGATCCCCTTGAGGAGGGCATGGCAACCCATCCCAGTATTCTTGTCCGGAGAATCCCATGGACAAAGGAGCCTGGCGGGCTACAGGCCATGGGGTTGCAAAGAGTCAGATATGACTGAAGTAACTGAGTGCAGCAGCATGTGTTATCCCAACCACGTGACTTTGTCCTCAAGGAATTTTCCTAGGTCCCTCCAAGAGCAAGCTGAGAGGGAAGTATACTTGATGTGGTTATCACCCAATTGTCTATGGGTTCCAGAACTCTGATGCCATTCTATGTCCAAGCTAGAGCTGAGCTAACACCACTGAGTTGGGTGCTATACTGCCTTGGAAAACGTGAGAAAACAAAAGGGTACAACTGAAGCGCTCTCCCTCATCTTACCATCTGTCTCGGTAGTTGGCCCTTCTACATTCTGGCTCATACTGACCCCAGGACCAAACACCTCTCCCTTCAGCTTTTGTATTAACTTCTCTGATCCTTCAACTTTCTCTCTTCTTCGTGGCATTTCCAGTATTGGTTTTGGTGAAAGAACCAAATTCTTCTTTCATCTTGGGAGAATCTGGAAGTTTTGTAAAAGTTTATAAATTATCTAACAAATGAAAAGATATATTTTATAGGAACTGCTAGTTTCTTGTCATCATAATTAGGAAACCAAAAGATTGTGCTCATATCTATCACATCAAACTATAATGATATATGGAATGTAAAAAAAAAACAATTAGAAAGGATCTTATTTACAAAATGGAAATAGACTTATAGACATAGAAAACAAGGTTATGGTTACCAAAAGGGAAAGGGTGAGGAGGAAGAAACTAGGTGTTTGGGATAAAAAAATACACTGCTGCTACTGCTGCTAAGTCACTTCAGTTGTGTCCGACTCTGTGTGACCCCATAGACGGCACACTACTGTATATAAGGTAGGCAACCAATAAGGCCCTACTGTGCAGCACAGGGAATTATTTTCAATATCTTATAATAACCTATAATGGAAAAGAATCTGAAAAGAATCACTTTGGTGTACATAATGTATCAACTATACACAACATTGTATACCAACTGTAACTTCAATTAAAAAGAGCTTAAAAAATAAAAAATAATAACTATAATGATCAGAGCACCCATTTTAATCTTGGATTTCCAAGGATATCTTTCAACTCAGTAAAGGTTTCTCTCCTTCTGAACCTCAGTAAGTCTTCCTTCGAATTTTTGGTATCAGAGCTATTAGGTACATTAAAAAAAAGATATGGTTTCTAGGTATGACAGCTAGTGGCCTTTGTATGGGCCTTAGTCTCCATGGTTTGAAACATGTATGCTCCAGGAGATCAAACAGTGTTGATATATATTCTCATTAAGTGTATCAGTTCAGTTCAGTTCAGTCCCTCAGTCATGTCCAGCTCTTTGCAACCCCATGAATCGCAGCACGTCAGGCCTCCCTGTCCATCACCAACTCCCGGAGTTCACTCAGACTCACGTCCATCGAGTCAGTGATGTCATCCATCCATCTCATCCTCTGTCGTCCCCTTCTCCTCCTGCCCCCAGTCCTTTCCAGCATCAGAGTCTTTTCCATTGAGTCAACTCTTCTCATGAGGTGGCCAAAGTACTGGAGTTTCAGCTTTAGCATCATTCCTTCCAAAGAAATCCCAGGGTTGATCTCCTTCAGAATGGACTGGTTGGATCTCCTTGCAAAGGGAATCTCAAGAGTCTTCTCCAACACCACAGTTCAAAAGCATTAATTCTTCAGCACTCAGCCTTCTTCACAGTCCAACTTTCACATCCATACATGACCACAGGAAAAACCATAACCTTGACTAGATGGACCTTAGTCAGAGGGAAATGCAAAGCAAAACTACACTGAGGTATCACTTTACACTCATCAAAATGGCAATGATAATTTTTTTTAAAGGAAAAGAACAGGTGAGAATGTAGAGAAAGTGGAATGGTAATGCACTCACTGCTGGTAGGAATGTAAAATGATGTTTCTGTGGAGCACAATTTTGTAGTTTCTCAAAAAGTTTAACATAGAATTCCCATATACCCCAGCAACTCCACTCACCCAAGAGAACTGAACACATGTTCACCCAAATACTTGCACACAAATGTTCATAGCAATATTGTTTATAATAGCCATAAAGTGGAAATAGCTCAAATAACTATCAACTGATGAATGAATAAACAAATGAAGTATGTCCATACAATTATTTAGCCACAAAAAAGAAGTGAAATGCTGTTATATAGTCCAAATGAATGAGTCTTGAAAACATGCTAAGTAAACAAAGCAAGACTGACAAGCTCACATATTGAATGATATTATATATGTGACTCTTTAGAACAGACAAAGCCACACAGAAAATAGGTTAGTGATTGCCTTGGAAGTGTGTTTGTGAATGTGTGTGTCTGTGTGTATGTTGGGGTGATGATTGGCCTGGAGGACTAATAAATAAAAAATTTTGCTTGGGGAGCGGAGGGAGAAGAGAAATTAGGGAGGTAAATTAAGAGGTGCAAGCCTCCAGTTGCAAAATAAGAGCATCACAGGTATGAAATGTACTGTGTGGGGAGATATAGTCAATAACTATGTACTTTTTTAATATAGTGACAGGTGACTACTAACATTATCATGGTAACCATTTCATAATGCACAGAAATATTGAATCATTATGTTGTACAACAGGAACTAACACAATGTTGCAGGTCAATTATACTTCAAAAATAGACAAGCAAAGAAATACACAAACAAATTTGTAGGAAGAGAGATCAGACTGTGGTTACCAGAGGTAGGGGGAGTAGAGGGGGAAATGGATGTAGGCAGTCAAAAAGTACAAAATTCCAGTTATAAGATAAATATATTCTAGCAATGCAGTATACATGATTAATAATTAACACTGCTGTATGTTATGTATGAACGTTCCTAAGAAAATAAATCCTAAGTATTCTCAGCATGAGGAAAAACATTTTTTTCTATTTCTTTAATTTTGTACTTATATGAGATGAGGAATGTTTACTAAACTTACTGTGGTAATCATTTCATGATGTACGTAAGTCAAATAATTATGCTATACACCTTAAACTTATACACTGCTGTATGTCAATTATATCAAAAAACTGGAAGAAAAAAATTGAATAAAACATTACCTTAATTGTAAATATTTAAAAAATAAATATATAGGATTAATTTTGAATTGTACATTATTTTCAATAGTATTTTATATTACTATGTCTGTTAATAATTTAAACTAATTAAGAATTTGAGTGCCTTTTTATTTAAGAATGCCCCCTTCTTCATAATATACTGTTTAAGATTGACTCCCCAGAGTCTCATCCTTCATTTGCGAAGAACACCTTTCTAATTCTACCTGAGCAATGTGCATTTAGACTCTGAATTCTTTTAGCATGCCCCAAATATTTGTAGGCTACTTATTAAAAATTCAGTGATTTATTTTCTGAACGATTAATTAGTGTTAGTCATTCAGTCGTGTTCTGTTAAGCATCAGAAATGTAGTAGAAGAATTACAAGTAATAGAAGAATTACGCTTGCCTGAATAGCCTTTGTTGTTGTTAGTCTCTAAATTGGAGAAGGCAATGGCGGCCCACTCCAGTACTCTTGTCTGGAAAATCCCATGGACGGAGGAGCCTGGTGAGCTGCAGTCCATGGGGTCACTAAGAGTCAGACACGACTGAGTGACTTCACTTTCACTTTTCACTTTTCACTTTCGTGCATTGGAGAAGGAAATGGCAACCCATTCCAGTGTTCTTGCCTGGAGAATCCCAAGGAGGGGGAAGCCTGGTGGACTGCTTTCTATGGGGTCGCACAGAGCCAAACACGGCTGAAGTGACTGAGCAGCAGCAGCAGCAGTCTCTAAATTGTGTTTGACTTTTGCGATCCCATGAACTGTAGCCCTCCAAGATCCTCTCTCCATGGGATTCTCCAGGCAAGAATACTGGAGTGGGTCTCCATTTCCTTCTCCAGGGGATCATCCCAACCTAAGGATCAAACCCAGGTCTCCTGCATTGAAGTCAGATTCTTTATCATATGAGCCAACCAGGAAAGCTTGGTATGTCATTATATAGTAATTTGCAATAGAATTTATCTTATTGATATTTGTTGCCAANCCATGGGATTCTCCAGGCAAGAATACTGGAGTGGGTTGCCATTTCCTTCTCCAGGGGATCATCCCAACCTAAGGATCAAACCCAGGTCTCCTGCATTGAAGTCAGATTCTTTATCATATGAGCCAACCAGGAAAGCTTGGTATGTCATTATATAGTAATTTGCAATAGAATTTATCTTATTGATATTTGTTGCCAAAGACATTAAGATAAGAATCTCATAGTGATAGAATGAGAGGAGCTATTTCATTTTTTCCCATTTGGTTAAGAAACAGATTCATATGCTGAACTATGACAGATATTATTAAAAGGATTTCATCAAAGAAAAAAAAAGGAGCTTTAAATTATTAAGATGAAAGGGATAAATAATCCATCACTAACAATAACAATTTTGTTCATTTTTAACTGTGAATGTAGTTTCTTACTTAGTGACACCAATAGTATAGTGAGTTGGGCATAAGATAAAGTTTAAGTCAAAATGAGACCCAAAGGTAACTTATCCTTAAAATATTTGTCCAAGAGCAAACTCTTGATTCTCTCCTTTTCCCACACACCCAAAATAACCCAACCCTAACCCACATCAAACCAATAATTTTTCAGGATTTCCCATCTAAGGAAGTAGCATGACATAATTATGTCTCATGCCTTGCTCTATTAACAGGCATATTCAGTCTAACACTGCAGCCTGCATTCATTGCAATTTGATTTTTAAACACGATATGAGCATCCTTGCAGTGAGGAGAATCCCTCATTGGTTAGGTCACTGTGGGAGATGGAGTCCATCAACTAAGGATAGATGCTAAAGGGAGGTGAATTATTCCTCTGCTACTCCCAGAGGCAGCAGGGCACTGAACCATATATTATGCTCAAGGAAGCGAATGCTCTAACTGGGCCTTAATATGTAAAGATGAGAGGTAGTTTGAGATTGTCCACAGTAGCCATGGTTGCACTGAGATTCCAGTGAGGTGACTTTGGCTGTGTTCTTGGCTATCTTCGCTTCTCTTGTTCTCATTTGTTTCCCAAATTCAATTTTCCAATTTCCCTTCAATTCTGTTAGCTTCTTGATATACTTCCAGTGAATTTCTCTTTCTCTAGAGTTGTTTTTGCTGTTTTCAACCAAGAATCTTGATCAGCACAATTGCTAAATATTTTCTCTTTTACTTTCTTATTGACATTAATTGCATTCATCTCACACGCTAGTAAAGTAATGCTCAAAATTCTCCAAGCCAGGCTTCAGCAATACCTGAACCATGAACTTCCAGATGTTCAAGCTGGTTTTAGACAAGGCAGAAAAACCAGAGATCAAATTGCCAACATCCACTGGATCATTAAAAAAGCAAGAGAGTTCCAGAAGAAACATCTATTTCTGCTTTATTGACTATGCCAAAGCCTTTGACTGTGTGGATCACAAGAAACTGTGGAAAATTCT
>SJYX01004353.1:3767-29010 GCA_006410675.1 Oreotragus oreotragus
CACTACTTGGGCAGCCCCTAACATACTGAAACCTATCCGTAAGAGTGAGCCCTGGAGCCGTCCTGCCTGAATCTCCATCCCTTTCCTAGCTTTGTGATCTTGTGCAAGCTGTCTAATCTGTGGCTCCTTTTTCTCATCTGTAAAATGAGGATTTCAGTCATACTACCTTATATGGCTATGATGAAGAGTGAACACAAGTTAATGTATGTTGAGCAGTTAGAAGAATGCCCAATACACAGAAAACATTCAACACATATTGGCTATAATTTCTAGCAGCTTCTTAAGCAGTTTTTTAAGTTGTACATCGTTTCCATCATTTAAAGACAATTTCTTTAGTACATGAGTATCTAATTTAAAATAAAAATAGCACTTTTAGTTAGTTACTATTCTATCTCCTTATGGCTTTCCCTTGTGGCTCAGCTGGTAAAGAATCTGCCTGCAGTGCCGGAGACCTGGGTTCGATCCCTGGGTTGAGAAAATCCTCTGGAGAAGGAAAAGGCTACCACTCCAGTATTCTGGCCTAGAGAATTGCGTGAACTGTATAGTCATGGGTTCACAAAGAGTCAGATAGGACTGAGCGACTTTCACTATCTCCTTCCTGCCTCATTCTCCCATTTCCCAGTATAGGCTGTTTCTGTCCTCTGGTTGACATGAGATACGAAACTGTTTTGGTGGCTTAGACAGTTAAGCGGCTGTCTACGATGCGGGAGACCTGGGTTCAGTCCCTGGGTTGGGAAGATCCCCTGGAGAAGGAAATGGCGATCCCCTCCAGTACTGTTGCCTGGAGAATCCCACGGACAGAAGAGCCTGGTAGGCTGCATGTAGTCCATGGGGTCGCAAAGAGTCGGACACGACTGGGCGACTTCACTTCACTTCACTTCTGATTTCTGTAGCAGAGTATTTTGTTCCTATGACCTGTGCGGTTCCTGACGGTGCCGACAGGCGAGGACGGGGAGGAGCAACAAGTGTAGGGATCCCGTGGCGGCTTCCTGACCAGCCTTAACCTGTGCCAAGTAAGTCCTAAACTTCCATCCTTCTTGGTAGAGGATAGGTGTGCATCTTTTTCCTTTACACTTTCCCTAACTTTTTTGTTTTAGAAGAATAGATTTTTTAAAAATCTGACTTTATATATGCATACTGGTGTTAGTTGCTCAGTTGTGTCCGACTCTTTGCGGCCCCCTCTGCTGTAGCCTGCCAGGTTCCTCTGTCCATGGAATTCTCCAGGCAGGAATATTGGAGTGGATAGCCATTCCCTTCTCCAGGGGATCTCCTGACCTAGGGATCAAACCCAGGTCTCTTGCATAGCAAGCAGATTCAGGAAAGCCTGTGGACAGAGGAGCCTGGTGGGCTACAGTCCATGGGGTCGCAAAGAGTAGAGCACCACTGAGAGCTAACACATATATTCCGAAAGACACATAAAATTTAGTAAGGCAGTGAACCTGCTTTTTAAGGTCAGTGTTCACACACGTACCTGTAGTGAGGACAGGAAGTGGGACGTTAGTAACTTGTGTCAGTACCCTGAAAATCCTGTATGCCTCAAAATCCTGTCCAATGTGCCCATTTATGATGCAAAGAACACTTCCAAGGAAAGAGAAATCTGTTTCCAAGATACTCGGTAAAGAGTGGTTATTCACTTCTCACTGTAACAAGAACATAATATCCAGTGTATCCTTACAACCTAGTGTGACTGCCTCTCTTATGTAACAATTAAAATATAATGAAAAGCTCATTTTTTAAATATTTCATTAAAAAGAAAGAAATTTAACCAATAACTTTGAGCTGACTGTGAGTGATTTGAAGGTGAGGGGCCAAGATATAAAGATAAGTTGAGCACTTATCTTTACTACTTATGACCTGTTAGAGAGACCAGAGTACTTGGGAGTTGAAAGCTGGCAATGAGATTGGACAAGTGCTGGGTTTTGAACAGATTAAGGAAACAAAATAAGACATTAACGAGGGGCCATTTTTAAATGCCAGTGGCATCCCATGTGATTGTTCACCTTGGGAAGTTTGAATCCTTATACAAGTCAGTCAGTAACACTAGTAGTGTCTTGTCATTTGAACACTAGTTTAACGTTAGCAAATTTTTGCTCAAGGGCCTTTGTAGGAACTGTCAAATCCTTTGCACCTTCGTGCAATTGATGAGTTAGCTCATACAAGAAAAATCAACTTCTAGAACAAATACAGTTTTGACTAAACATATTTCTTCTGTACAGACCTAGATGCTGTGTCCATATTTAAATGTTATCTAGCCTTGAAATTTCATTTCCTTCAACAGCACGCCTTTCTGTATTTGTCAGGCCAAAGAACTTCTTGTTTTACTTCTTACCTCAGTTTTTGTTCTTTGTTGTTAGTAGTATTGATAGTATTATTTAATCAGGAAGGAGAAATACTGTTTGGACATTTTCAAATGCCTCAAAACTGTTAGGTTACCTAGAGGAATGAGTAAAATTTGCACGACTTCCACCCAGTTGGATCACCTCAGGAGCATCTCTGTGCTGTCATCCACCCTTCGTTGTTTTAGGTTTCTGAGTGTTGGAAATAACTTCTTATTGAACTTGATTTATTTCCCCTCTTAAGTTCCACTTACTTGTCTTTGGCTGTCTGCTGCTGCTGCTGCTAAGTCGCTTCAGTCGTGTCCGACTCTGTGCGACCCCATACACGGCAGCCCACAAGGCTCCTCCGTCCCTGGGATTCTCCAGGCAAGAACATTGGAGTGGGTTGCCATTTCCTTCTCCAATGCAGGAAAGTGAAAAGTGAAAGTGAAGTCGCTCAGTCATGTCTGACTCGTAGCGACCCCATGGACTGCAGCCTACCAGGCTCCTCTGCCCATGGGGTTTTCCAGGCAAGCGTGCTGGAGTGGGTTGCCATTGCCTTCTCCACTTTGGCTGTCTAGAGCACTGTATACATGAAACTTAACTCTTCTTACCCACAGTAACTCTTAAAATGATTGGAACTGTCTGTTAAATCCTGCTTGAGTCTTTTTGCCACAATAAGGGGGAAAAAAGCCCTAATTCTCAAACCATATGCACATGACATGGTTTACAGACCTTTCTCCGTGCACATTGCTAAACTCATGACAAAGTCTGTTTGTCGGTAACCTCTCAAAATACAGTGGCCAAAACTGACTGACGGCCTCAGATGTGGACTGCCCATTGCTGAAGACAATGAAGCTATTATCTGGATACTGTGCTTCTGTTAAAACAGCCTGAAATTTGTATCACATTTTTTGGCGGCAGCATTATCCTTTGATCATATTTAGCTTATGGTCAACAAAAAGGTGGTCTCTTTTTCATGTGGACTGCTTGAAGTCTGGCTTTCTCAGTCTTTACTTGCAAGTTGATGCGTTGAAAATAAATGCAGGATATGATGCATTACATAACCCTGAAAGTTTAAGTGAATTTTTTAAAATCAAATTTTATCTCATTTTGACTATCCAGAGATATAGCATTTGTATAAAAGAACACAATTTTCATGGTGCGCTCTCATATATTTTAATTTAATCTTTACAGCAACCATCCCAGAATCAGAAGAGAAAAGTGGCTTTCTGCTAAGTCAGTTATTGGCAGGTGTGGTACTTGGTCACAGGGGTTTTGGTTCCAGATCCCCCGTTCATCTTAATCACTGTTCACTTAGTGAGCATTTAGCACATCCTCTGCCGTGTGGAGAAGGAAATGGCAACCCACTCCAGTATTCTTGCCTGGAGAATCCCATGGTCGGAGGAGCCTGGTGGNCCTTACCCTTTTAAAATTAGAAATATTTCAGCAAAATAATTCAGATGATATGCTGCCTCTTAAGAGGAGGAGGAGGAGATAGGGTCCATAGGTAACATTGCATTGGGGAGTGGATGCTTCCTGTGATTTATGTCTCTGAGTCTTTGACCCCAATTCTTCAGTTCTTTGTAGTGGTGGATGAGATTGTGTCCCCATCCCTTGATTTTGGACTTGGCTGTATGACTTGCTTTAGGTCAGTGGGATGTTAGTAAACATGATGGAAGTAGAAGTCTGCACTGTGCTTGTGCTGGTGGGCTTGCGTCCTTTTGTGCCTTTGTCCTCACCGTGAGAAGGCCCCTGAGTGGCTGCAGCCTCTTCAGCTTGAGCCTCAGAGTGAGACCACAGAGCAGAGCCCCCGCGGATTATCTGTAACTTAAAGCGGAGCCAACACAGCTCAGACACCTGAGGGAAAACTACATGCTTGTACCAGTAAGATTTGTGGTCTGTTGTTGTACGAGTTATTGTGGCAATAGATGACTAATGCGGTCATCCTGCTGCATCCAGGACAGGCAGCTTTCTTGGGTGGACTCCCTTCCTACCTGGCCACTTCCGGGATTCTTGTTTGGCCCACTCCAGTGTTTTCATTCTTCCTTATTGTTCCCCTCTACCTTACAGCTTCTGCTTACTTGTATGTTATGTTCTCTCCTAACTTTTTCCAGGTCCAAAGCCCTTTATGACTCCTCTAGTTTCTCTTAAACTCACGACTTCTCAGCTCCCACTCCCGTTGCCTATGCTTTATTTGGTACCTTCCATTTCAGACTTCTGAGAGACAGTCAACTTTGCCCGGCAGGTTTTCTCCCACCCCAGAAATGTCATGTCCTCAATTGTTGGCCTGCTTGGTCCGTGATTAGTGTTAGGTGAGGGGCCCACCTCTGGTCCAGTTAAGTGTGTCAGGGATGTGTTGGGAAGGGGACATGTCTTGAAATACATGAGTGCCTAATACTGCCTTGTTTAATAGAGGCTGTGAATGTGTGGAAATCGCAGTTATAAGACAGGTCTTCTACACACGGTTGTACGTCATCTGGGGGTTTTAGTGAGTATTCATGCTTTTCAGTTTCTGGACTCATCACTTCCCCAGAGGGGAAGCTTTTAACTTGGCTTTTGCAAGTTTAAAATGTTCTGGGACTGCATTCCGGCTTTAAGTTTCCTAGTGGTCTTGCCTGGAGAATCCCAGGGACGGGGGTGCCTAGTGGGCTGCCGTCTATGGGGTCGCACAGAGTTTATGTTCTCTCCTAACTTTTTCCAGGTCCAAAGCCCTTTATGACTCCTCTAGTTTCTCTTAAACTCACGACTTCTCAGCTCCCACTCCCGTTGCCTATGCTTTATTTGGTACCTTCCATTTCAGACTTCTGAGAGACAGTCAACTTTGCCCGGCAGGTTTTCTCCCACCCCAGAAATGTCATGTCCTCAATTGTTGGCCTGCTTGGTCCGTGATTAGTGTTAGGTGAGGGGCCCACCTCTGGTCCAGTTAAGTGTGTCAGGGATGTGTTGGGAAGGGGACATGTCTTGAAATACATGAGTGCCTAATACTGCCTTGTTTAATAGAGGCTGTGAATGTGTGGAAATCGCAGTTATAAGACAGGTCTTCTACACACGGTTGTACGTCATCTGGGGGTTTTAGTGAGTATTCATGCTTTTCAGTTTCTGGACTCATCACTTCCCCAGAGGGGAAGCTTTTAACTTGGCTTTTGCAAGTTTAAAATGTTCTGGGACTGCATTCCGGCTTTAAGTTTCCTAGTGGTCTTGCCTGGAGAATCCCAGGGACGGGGGTGCCTAGTGGGCTGCCGTCTATGGGGTCGCACAGAGTCGGACACGACTGAAGTGACTTAGCAGCAGCAGCAACAGCAGTTCTAAGATAACCAACCTTACTGCATGAGTTCTCAGGATGAACCTCTTTCAAGGAAAAATGTGAGAGACGAGACCATCTACTGGAAGGATTGCTACTCAGCAAAACCTTCCAAAGAGTTGAGAAGAAAATAAGTTGGCCTCTTCTTAAGTTCTAGGCTATTTAGGCGGTTCCATAGCTTTTCTGTATAGGGGAAGAGATTGATCAAATTAAAGCTGGTTTATAGCATTTAAAAGGTTGTGCTTTTAATTTCGATTTATCTCTTTAAGTATTTATGTTTTGGGGTACTCTTATAAATGATACTTTTAAAATGTTCATTTACAGTTATTCCTTGGTAGTATATAGAAATACAGTTGGCTTTTGTATATCAATCTTATATCCTATGATCTTAGCAAACCAATTTACTGATTTTAGAAATGTTACTCTAGATTCTTTGGGATTTACTATGTTAATAGTTATTTTGAGTGCAAGTAAAGACAGTTGTATTTCTTCCTGTTTAATCTGTATGCTTTCTATTCCCCCCCCCTTTTTTTTTGTTTTGTTTTATTGCACTGGCTAGGACCCCAGTATGATGTTGAAGTGATAATGATGATGAGATTAGACACTCTTGCCTTGTTCTTGAGTTTAGGGAAAAATTATGCAATCCCATTAATGGTAGGTTTTTCATTGATGCTTTTTATTAGATTGAGGAGGTTTGCTTTTATTTCTAGTTTCTGGAGAGTTTTTATCACTAATGTTGGATTTTGTTACATACTTGTATCTGCTGAAATGATCATGTGAGTTTTTTCTTTAGTCTATTGATACAGTGAATTACATTAATTGACTTTTGATGTTGAATGCCTCTTACACACCCAGGATGAATCCCACTTGGTCTTGATGTATTATCCTTTTTATATATTGCCGTATTCAATATGATAGTATTCTGTTAATGATTTTAGTGTCTTTGTTTTGATCTTTGTCTTAAATGTGTGGCATCTTATATTGCTGTTGCAGGACTTGTCGGCTTAATGCTGACTGACATTAGATGGAAGTATTTCCTCTTCTATTTTCTGGAAGAGTATATATAATATATTGCTATACAGGAGATATTGCAGATTCAGTTCCAGACCACTGCAATAAAGTGAATATTGTAATAAAGTGAGTTGCATGAATTTTTTGGTTTGCTACTGCATATAAAAATTATGTTTATACTATAGTCTGTTAAGTGTGCAACCACTAGCATTATGTCTAAAAAGCAGTTTATATAACGTAATTAAAATTTAGTTTTATTGCTAAAACATGCTGACTATCATCTGTTAAAACAGGGTTGCCACAGACCTTCAATTTGTAAAAAATGTAGTGTCTGTAAAGCACCTAAAATGAAGTACAGTAACTATTTGGTGAGATCCTCTGCCGAAGCTACCTGGGCCTCAAGTTTTCTTTGTTGGAAGGTTATTATCTACAGATTCACCGTCTTTAATAGATGAAGGGCTGTTCAGGTTCTTTTGTTTAAGTGACCTTGTCTAGTTTGTGTCTTTTGAGGAATTCATATATTCATCTAAGTTGTTCAAATTTAGAGGCACATTCTACCTTCACGTAATATTATACTGTTTCACATTTCACATGCGGTGTAAGATGCTAACAATACAGTATGCTTCCAGTTTTTCCCTTCTATCCTATGTGATTATTGGTGTCATACATTTTCCTTTTAGATATTTTATAAATTCCACAATGTACTGTCATCATTTTTGCTTTAGGTTGTTCTTTTGGAATAATTAATAATTTGGGAAAAGATTTTTTATGCTTACATTTTTATAATTTCTGGAACTGTTTTGTGTGGATCCTCATTTTTTGTCTGGTTATCATATGCCTTTAACTCAAAGGACTTCTTTACCTTTTCTTGTAGGGCAGGTGTGCTGACATTGAATTACCTCATCTTTTGCTTGTCTGAAAAGCCATTATTTTGCCTCCATTTTTGAAAGATATTTTTGCTGACTAGCATTCTGGGTCATGAAGTCTTTTTTCTTTCTTTCTTCCCCTTTTCAGTGGTTAAGAGGTGCCACACCATTATCTTCTGGATTGCAAGTAGTGCGCTGATTTTTTTTTTCCCCTCTTCAGAAGGTAATGTCTTTTTCTTCCCGCTGTATTTCAGATTTTCTCTTTAACTTTGGTTTTTGGCAATTAAACTGTGAAGTGTCCAGGTATGTGTTCTTTGTTGTAGTTGTTTGTTTGTTTACTTGTTTATATTCATTCTGTAGGATTTTCTTAGATCTGTGGTTTGATGGCTTTATTTTTGGAGAATCTCAAGCCACTTTCCTTCCAGGTGATTTCTGCCTTGCTCCCTCCGCTCCAGTTACATGCTTGTGGTATCATTTGATCATATCTCACAGCTCTCGGATGTTCTGTCTCTCTGTTGTGTTCTCCCTGCCCCTCTCCCCCTTTTGTGTTTCGATTTAGGTGATTTGTAGTTATCTGTCTTCAAGCTTGTTGATTCTTTCCTTGATTTTATTGAGTGTTTGGTGGGCTTGTCAAAGGAACTTTTCACCTCTGATACCATGACAAAAAGGCGTTTCTCTTTGGCTCTTTCTTACATATTCTAGCTTTCTGTTGAAATTTGCCATCTGTTCATGCATGCTGCTGCTGCTGCTGCTAAGTCGCTTCAGTCGTGTCCGACTCTGTGCGACCCCATAGACGACAGCCCACCAGGCTCCCCCGTCCCTGGGATTCTCCAGGCAAGAACACTAGAGTGGGTTGCCATTTCCTTCTCCAGTGCATGAAACTGAAAAGTGAAAGTGAAGTCGCTCAGTCGTGTCCGACTCTTCACAACCCCATGGACTGCAGCCCACCAGGCTCCTCTGTCCATGGGATTTTCCAGGCAAGAGTACTGGAGTGGGTGCCATTGCCTTCTCCACTGTTCATGCATATGGTCTAGTATATGTTTAACATGTTAAGCACTGGGTTTTTTTTTTTTTTACTAGTTTTTAAATTTTATTTATTTATTTCTTGGCTGCTCTGGGTCTTCATTGCTGCACACGGGCTCTCTCTAGTTGTGGCGAGCAGGGGCTGCTCTTGAGTTGCCGTGCGAGGGCTTCTTATTGCAGTGGCTTCTCTTGAGTAGAGCCTGGGCTCCAGAGTGAGTGGACTTCAGTACTTGGGTGCATGAGCTTAGTTGCCCCTTGGCATGTGGAATCTCCCCACACTGGGAATCGAACCTGTGTTCCCTGCATTGGCAGGTGAATTCTTAACCACTGTACCACATTATAACTGTCTTAAGCACCGTTAAATTCCCTATCTGGGTCATCTCTCAGTCTGATTGATTCTCTTTAGAGCTTTGTCTCCATTTCATACCCACTTTGCTTCTTTGTATACCTTGTAATTTTTGATCAACTGCTGGACTGAGACTGAGTTGGACATTAAATATTGATATTGAGATTACTGTTACATTAGGGGTAGGTTTTTGGGGGGAGGAAAAATGTCACATTTGTGTATACAGAATATTCAGGACCTGTTATAGGACTGGGGACATAATTTTTTTTGTTCAGGTGTAAAATTTTACATTTCTCTAACTTTTTTTTTATAGCATTCCTAAGAGTCTCCTTATCAGAACTTAACCCTTGTAATTGCTTTTTGCTTTACCCATTGGACCTAAAACTCCTTAGTTCTGTTGGCATGCACACCAAATACGTTTGTTAGCAGATTTGTCTTCTCTCCCTGGACTGAAGTAGGTAATGTCTTATTCATATATTTGTATCTCTGTGATCTTTTTTTTATATATATAAAATCTTTTAGCTGCATTTTGCAAGTGAAATCTCTCAATTGTGTCTGACTCTTTGTGACCCCATGGACTGTAGCCCACCAGGCTTCTCCGTCCGAGGGATTTTCCAGGCAAGAACACTGGAGTGGGTTGCCATTTCCTTCTTCAGGGGATCTTCCCATCCCAGGGATCGAACCCAAGTCTCCCAAGCAGTGCAGGCAGATGCTTTACCCTCTGAGCCACCAGGGAAGTACACACATACACATACACACACACACACGTACTCCAGTATTCTTGCCTGTAGAATCTGCATGCACAGAGGAGACTGGTGGGCTATAGTCTATGGGATCGCAAAGAGTTGGATACAACTGAGTAACTAAGCACAGCATATACGTATATGTATACACACACAGAGATGGGCACACTGTGTTAAGCTGACTTGAGACTATGAAATAATTCTTATTCCTTAGCCAAAAGCCCACACTGCTGTTCCCACTCGTGCCCACCACCAATTAGTGGGAATATTGTTTCTGATTTTCCACAGTCAACTGTGATATATCTAAAAAATGCGCTGAGGTGAAAAGTGAGGTCTAGAGTGGTTGAATTTATGAAAAGGTAGCTCGCTCTTTATATTTTCCTTACTAGTCTTATATGTGTGTTTTGCCTCCCTACCTTATCGGTATGATTTTGAGAGGAAGTAACTGTCTTCTGCTTCTCCTCTGGTGTCTTGTTAGTAAGCAGCACGATGGTGAGCACACAGTAGATGCTCCGCAAATCATTGCAAATTTCTGAGACTTGATGATACTGATGAATTTTGGAATGAGTTGCCAGTAGCTTTTCTTTTTCTGTTTATCCCCAAAGACTTTGAGTAATGGCGAGGATGAAATTACTCCATTCCTTACTGGCTCTGTTGTATTTGGCAAGTTGCTTAACATCCTGTGTTTTGGTTTCTTTATCTATACAATGGGAATAATAACAGTACCTAACTCATAAGATTATTATGATGACTCAGAAAAATAATGTAATAAATGTTGCTTGCTGCATTCTAGTTCCTCAGTTATTATTAACAGTGCATGTGAGAAGGGCAAGTTTTCAACAGTAAGGTTTTAGATGCTAAGGTCTTTCAGTAGGAAGGCGTTTAATATCTGAAAACCCATCTATCTGCGGATGGATAAATATAACTACTTCTATATTAAATAAGGAAGTAACCTTTACTCAGAATATTAACAACAGAATGGGAACAGAGCTAATTAATTTCTACCTTGTTGGCAGTAATGCAATGTTGGATGTTTGCTCTGTTCCCAGGGGCATAGTGATCAATACAGAAATAGATTTCTCAGATCAGCCTTCCCTAGGACCAAAGGTACTTCATCTCACAGATCATTGTTAGTTACAGTTGACCCTTGAACAACATGGTTTTCAACAGCACAGGTCCACTTACATGCGGATTTTTTTTTTTTTTTGACTGAATATGTGCTACAGTACTACAATCCATGGGTGCAGAACCTTGGATATGGAAGGTCGACTGTAAAATTATACATAATTTTCAAAGACACATGGAGCAGCAGCACCGCTCACCCCCACATTGTTCAAAGGTAAACTGCATGTTTTAAAACTATATCCATCCTACCTTTAGGCATCATTTATTGCTGTTTATTTTTACAGTCTCTTCCTTTTTACCACTGTTACTGACCAGATCATGTTCAATAGAGAAATAAAGCCCAGGGAGAATTATGGAAAGGGGCGATAGCCTGATGAGAGTTATTAAAAATTTTTGGCAGACAGCTGTTAGGAAGATATTGTGAAAACTGGTCAGGTGCAATTTTCTAGATTCACTGTTTTGTTTGCCTAACAAGAAGGGGGATGGAGCACATGGTCACAAATAAAAGAGAACTCTCCTTTGCATAGCACTGGTGCTCGTATTACTGAGCCTCTTTATTAAATTAGTGGGCTTGATATTTGAACAGTGCACTCTCCTCTCAGTGCAGTACACTACCATTATATGTGGAATAATGATAATTATTCATATACTTTTCTAAGTTTTGGAAGGAAATTGGTGATATGTTTGACCTGCAAATCTGTGGCATAATCAAGTTTTAACTGCTGTGATACCAAGCATGAGGTGATCATGGCACAGCATGAACTATGTTAGGAGCCATGGGAATGGATGAGGGGTTGAAATGAGGGAAGTTTATTTAACTTTTTTTTTTTTTAAACAACAGTGGGATTTTTTTTTTATTATACTGAAGAGTATTTCTTCAGCTCGTACAAACATTTATTTTATATGAGTGTGGGAACCTGAAAAGTGCGGGTAAACTGCTGGAGACTCAGAAGTAGAGACGTGCCGTTAAAGATGCGTGTTTTGGTAGTCAGGTTCCTCAGGGCGCTTTTCTCAGAGTAAAGAGGCTGAAGAGTTCAGCCTGGCGTCAGGACAGCCGGTCTGCACCCTGGCAGTAGTGCGTGGCGTGATGGACAGCACACCTCCAGAGGAATGTTGGAGAGAGGATTTCTGCTGACAAAAGAAAGCTGCCCGGAGTCTCTCACACACAGTCTTCCAAGGCCACTACCATCAGCTTTTTTCGTGTTTGTTTTACATAAAGGCTTTCTGCAGATTTTCATGCCTTGTGGATGGTGGCCAAGCTTAGGTTTGGTTATGAATTCTTCTCTCTTCTTTCCCTTAACCTTAAAAAAAGTTTTTATTACGGGAAATTTCAAACATACATATAACTAGAGAGAATAGTACAGTGAATCCTCATGCTGTTCTTGTTTTATCTGTCCCTTCTCACTTCCTCTTTGACCTAGAGTATTTTGAAGAGAGTCTGACAGCCTGTCCTTTAACCTATAAATAATGTAGTGTGTATCTGTTGGATAGAAAAGGGCATTATCATACACATTAACACATTCCCTACAACCTAATTCCTTAATTTACCTGATTCTGAATCTCTTCCCTTCATTTTTCTCAAAAATGGCTTTTTTACAATTAACTCTTTGAATCAGGTCTAGATAAGGTTCACCTAGTGGATTTGATTGATCCATATCTTTAATTTCTTTTAATCTAAAATAAATCTCTTTTGTTGTTACTGTTATGCCATTTTTTTGTGGAAGAAACTAGGTTGGTTCCCCTTCCCCACATTTGTAGTTTGTTGACTGTATCTTTATCATATAACGTGTTACTCTTTTTCCATATTACCTGTAAGCTGGTAATTAGATTTGGAGGTTTAACAATTCTGGTAATCATTCAGTTTTTGTTTTTTTTTTTTTAATTCATAGGTAGTATATCGTGCTTCCTGTTCCCATTTGGAAAGATGTTTGGTTTTCCTACTGTGTATTCCTACAATGTTTGCTTGTCCTCCTGTGTATACTCAGAGTAATTGATGGGGTCATGTTGGCATAGCCCTCTGTTGTCAAGTTGTGTTCCCCCATTTGGCCAATAGAAATCCATGGGGTGACTTCAGACAGCCTGCGGATGTCCAGTTCTGTCCACCTTTCATCTGATGGCCCTAATTTAACCCTAACTGATGAATGTTGCCTGAATCATTTACTTCACTATTGTTAACCCTTTAAGAAGACTGAGAGACTTGTAGAAAATGAAATGAAAATTTTTGATTAAGAACTTAAAAAAAAAACAGTAAAATGAGGTGTTTGAAAAATTTGTTTATGCAGAGTACTTTTTTTGGGCTGATTATGTTTAGTGAAAGAAATGTTGTGTAGAAAGGGATGTTTAAAAGTTGCATGTTTAGGAATTCCCAGGCGGTCCAGTGGTTAGGACTCATTGCTTCCACTGAATGGTTGTTTGTGTTTGTTTTGTCTTAGTCTGTTAAGTTAATCTGTGTGGATCAGAAAATGACTGGATTCTCAAGAATCTGAACATTGTTGTAACAGTGTGATGTTTTAAACAGTTGGGTATCACTGATAGGGATGAGTTAATACAGAACTATGAGGAAGCATCCTCAGGTCATTCTTTCCCTTTTAGTAAGTTTCTCTTGAAGGAAAAAAGGAATTTATTATTACCCTTCTGTATTTTTTTAAAAATCCAGCTTTCTTATTCACCTGGAGAGCAGAGAACTCGGTAAAATAGCAGATACGTTACTGTTTTTGCAGGATTCTTTTCCCATAGTTTTTTTTTTTTTTTTTTTTTTCTCTCTCTCCCTTTCTCTCTTGGTGTGTGGCTTTTATATATACTGGGTCATAGAGAATTTTAAGACATAGGATCCTTGGGAAAGGGTTTTTCAACATCTGAGGTCAACACCCTCATTTTAAAGTTGAAGAAGCAGAGTCGATTCCTTTGTTTCATTGGTGACTTTCCTGTATTTCTGCTCTTGTTTGTTGCTGAGTGAGGTGGCTAGCTCCTCAGAGATACTATAAACCATACAGTGAGAGGGAGAAGTATGAGAAACGGTTGAATCTGGTGAAATATAAACTCAAGATGAATATTGTATGGAGCACGTGCTAACACGGTTCTTGGCTAGAATTGAGTTAATAAAGACAAGCCACACGTGAGTCGCCCTCAGGTGACTGGCTTAATCAGTTCCAGTATGGCACCAGACTCTCCAGTGGGAGGTTGGCCTCTCACATCTGGCCTTTGGAGGAGGGGCCTTTGCCTTGAGTAGGTGGTGACAGGCAGAGCGGTGGTGTTGGTCTCGCTTGGTGTGCAGGATGTGAGCAGCGCCAGCTGTGCTCTAGAGGGAAACTCAAGGTTTCTTTCAACAGAGTTGGTGATGTTTATGGAGGAGCCCGGTGGCCTGCAGCCCGTGGGGTCGCGAAGAGTCGGACACGACTGAGCGACTTCACCTTCACTTCTCACTTTCCTGCATTGGAGAAGGAAATGGCACCCCACTCCAGTGTTCTTGCCTGGAGAATCCCAGGGACGGGGGAGCCTGGTGGGCTGCCGTCTATGGGGTCGCACAGAGTCGGACACGACTGAAGCGACTTAGCAGCAGCAGCAGCAGTGATGTTTGTACAGACGTTTTTGTTTTTTTTTTTACTGACCATCCTATAAACTTTCTTCCTTCTTATAGTTTTGAAGTTGTTTCTTCATGACTTACAAGAGCAGTCACATCATGTATAAATAATAATTTTGTATCTTTCTTCCTAGGGGCTTCCCTGGTGACTCCCTGGTAGTAAAGGATCTGCCTGCCAGTGCAGGAGATGCGGGTTCAATCCCTGGGTCGGGAAGATCCCCTGGAGAAGGAAATGGCAACCCACTCCAGTATTCTTGTCTGGGAAATCCCATGCACAGAAGAGTCTGGCTGGGTACAATCCACGGGGTCAGTCAGGCACAACTTAGCTACTCAACCACAACTTTTCTTCCTAGTTTATAAATCTCATAATTTTTCCATATATTCTCTAGAACGTCCAGTGCAATACTTGATGGATGGTGTCGTCGTCTTTTTCCAGACTTCTTAATAGGAGTGCCTTTAACATTTCATCACGAGATTTGATTTGGTTTCAGATGGACGTTTATGAGGCTCAGTACTGCTCTAACTAGATAAAGTATCTTAATTCAGCCTTTGATTTTGCAAATTAAGGAAGAAGCAACATAGAAAGTTCAGGAGCAAGCTGAAAATATGTGGAGTATTATAACATTAAAGTGAAAGTGAAAGTCGCTCAGTCATGTCTGACTCTTTGTAACCCCGTGGACTATACAGGCCATGGAATTCTCCAGGCCAGAATGCTGGAACTGGTAACCATTCCCTTCTCCAGGGTATCTTTCCAATTCAGGGGTCAAACCCAGGTCTCCTGCATTGGAGGCTGATTCTTCACCAGCTGAGCCACCCGGAAAGCCCATATAATGTTGAATGCATGGGAATATTTATCCTAGAGAAGAAAAAAAACTATGGGATAATCTCATTATCCTCAAGTGTAGGTAGGACCTGTGCTGGTAGATTAAAGCTTCCAGATGATGTTTGAGTATGGGAGAATAGCCTAATGCTCTGGGAATGCTGTCAGGGCAGAGTAACACCAGATGTCCCTACATACCTTTCACTGGGCAAAGGCACTACACCCTTGAACCCAAAAGACAAGCTTCCTTTCTCCTCCAGTGCCCCCCTCGAGCGCCCTCTGCTGACCAAACTAAACATCACACTTTCTATAAAGGGAAAATTCTTGCAGAGTCCAGTGCATTATCACAGAGCAGGTACTGAAGGGTGAATTTGGAGTTGAGAGGCCTACTCCTTGGAAGGAAAGTTATGACCAACATCAGTCAGTTCAGTTCAGTCGCTCAGTCGTGTCCGACTCTTTGTGACCCCATGAATCGCAGCACGCCATAGATGCTGTGTTGTTGGCCTTGGGCTTCCCAGGTGGCACTAGTGGTAAAGAAGCCGCCTGCCAGTGCAGGAGATGTAAGAGATGAGAGTTTGATCCCTGGGTTGGGAAGACCCCTGGAGCAGGAAGTGGCATATCACCCCAATACTCCTGCCTGGAGGATCCAGTGGGCACAGAATCCTGGCAGGTTATAATCTACGTAGCCACAGAGTTGGACATGACTGAGTGGCTGAGCACACATACACTGGCCTTAAAGATGGAGGAAGGAGACACAAACCAAGAAGCATGGGAGGTCTCCAGAAGTTGAAGAAAAAGGATTCTCCTCTGGAGCTGCCAGAAGTGTAGCAGTCCGGCCACCACCTTACTTTTAGCCCAGGTATAGCCACACTAGATGTCTGAGCTACAGTGCTAAATGATGAACTGTGAATATATCACAATAGTAAAATAACACATAGGTGTTCTTTTAAACAACCAACTTTGTGGTGATGTGTTAAGGCAACGAAAGTAAATGAACATGCACATGCTGGACAAAGGCATTAGACATGAACATTTTTCTTACCAGTGTAGTCAGCTCAGTCACTTGATTTTATGGTAGCACTGAAGATGCTAGTGTGGCCCTCATTATAAGCAGTGGGAGTGACAAGTGTGGGCCCACCATTTGCATTTACGGAGCACCATCTTGCTCTTCCTGGAAGTTTCTTCTGCTTGGAATATGTTTTCCCCTTATTTCTGGGATCCCTTCCTCATCCTTCGAAATGCAAAGTAAGCATCACCAGACATAACAAATGGAAAAAGATGACACTAAGTTGCAGGCATCTTAGAGGAGCACTAGGGGAGACCTGAACAACGGTTAGAATTGAACTCTTCAGACGGCCAGCCACAAGTTCAACTCCAGCATCTATAAAGACTGAGGAGTTCTGGCTCATTCTCTTTCAGCTCCTATCTGAAGGAGACTAGGTATCTGGTCCATTGCGTGGGACAGGGCAGTGGGAGCCCAGAGGGAAGTCTGTTGGGGGAAGGTATGGGTGACGTTTACTGCTGCGTACTTGGCACTCAGCCCAAGACCTGGCATCCAAGTGCCTCTGCAATTGCTTGGTGAATAAATGGAATAAAGGAATAAAGCCAGTGGTCAAGTGAGAATCAATATAGACATTATGTTCACCCCAACTTCCTCATAGATGGGAGGGCAACTTATCCTCAGCTGCACCAAGGACCAAGTTAACAAAGCTGAAAAATGGTCCCTGACTTGTGATATTATCCTGGAGGCCAGTGGTCTACCAGTCAGCTGGAAGTCCAGTATGGGAAGGATGGTAACTGACAGGAGTCTCTAGCTGAACAGAACTGAAACAACTTGAAGAAACAGATGTCTCGGGGGTAGTAGTGCTTGAAAAGAAAGCTGCCTGGCTTAGTTTTGGAGTGAATCAACAGCCTTGAAATAAACTGTCAGCCCCAGAGTCCTGTAGAAAACCCCAGAGAGAATCGAGTTCTGTTGTGGGTAAAAATTTGAAATTAGATGAGAACCAATGGCTGGGGCATTTGGACTGGGGAGGGGAATTATTAAGAGGGAGAGAGAGAGCCGACAGATATATCCTGGTCCCGCAAGATAAGGCTTGCATTTGGGATTTCAAGCTGGGAGGAAACAAAGGCAAGAGTGTTGGTTTGGGAGCTGGAGCTGTGATCACAGACAGATTCCAAATTCCAGCCTCTGGAAATAAGAGTCCTCCTATGAGTCTTTTCTTGACCTGGGCTGTCTCAGCACCTGGTGGAGCTAAGTCTGTGGACTTAAGTCCTCCACATTTGCAGCTGAGCAGACATGGGGAAAGCAGGGCTTGGAGGCCCTCAACAATGTTTTATCAATACATATTCTTTTGTTTTTAATTTAATTTTCATTTTATATTATAGCTGGTTTACAGTGGTGTGTTAGCTTCAAGTGTACAGCAAAGGGATTCAGTTATACATATACATATATCCACTCTTTTTCAGATTCGATTCCCATATTAGTTATTACAGAAGATTGAGTAGAGTTCCTTGTGCTATCCAGTAGGTCCTTGTTGATTATCTATGCTATATATATGTTAACCCCAAACTCCTAATTTATCCCTCTTTCCACCTTTCCCCTTTGGTCATCATGAAAGCTTGTTTTCAAAGTTTGTGGGTCTGTTTCTCGTACCATGTCTTATCAGCCCTTGCATCAGGCTCCCATGGTAGCTTGTAGTGTTTATCATGATGTCTGTGTATGCCTAAGTCCCCTAGAGATGAATGTCCTGAGAGAAACCACCATGCCTTATTCATCTTGTTTCCCAAGGTCCACCGCAAGGACACTTGACATAAACTCAATAAAGGTCAATGACTGAAAGGAAGACATTTTAAAATTCACAGATTGATGTGGTTTCTGGTTGGCAACGAAAACACATGGATCTTTGTCATATGTTCAAAGTCCTGTTTATTGGTAAGTTGAAGATGTGTTGGTATATCTATGTTTCTGTCTTAAGATGGAGCTGGTCCTGGCTTGCTGGTTTGTCTGAAGTGGCTAAGATTTTGTGATCAAGATGTGCACAACTATGAGTTATTTGCAAATCTGATGAAATTCATTGTTCATTTCTCTGATTTGTGTTTCCTTTATTTTGGCAGAATTTTTGTACATGCTGTTTTTCAGGTTTCAGGTTTTTTTTCCTCTCTTTTTAGAAGATTAATATTTGGTGTGATCTGTTCTTTTGCTTCTAGATATTCCTCTGGGATAGTATAGGGCAGAAATATGTACAAACAACAGCACATTTTGGTTAAAAGTTGTGAAATGTACAAATACTCAAAACAGTTGATGTTTTAGAACATTCTGTATTCCTAAAATTAAGGTCAGACAAGCTTTTGCCTCTACTACTATAAAATAACAGAGAAGGTAAAGTGAACGATATGGAGAAGTTAAAAGATGTGCATTTATTATATGAGATACATTTTCATGAGGCTTGTTTTAATTCAAAATGAGTCCTACTTAAGTCTGGAGGGAGAGTAAATGCAGATCCATCATTTATCAGCAGGATAACAGGAAGCAAATAAAGTCATTTCTCTGAGTCTCAGTTCCTATTTCCATCTATAAAATGAAAATTATGATCATAGAACCAGACAAGGAAAGCAACCCAATATTGAAGGGGAAGAAAAAAGGGGGAGGATTGATAATCCCTCACTTCAAGACTTACTATAAAGCTCTGGTAATCAAGAGAGTGTGGTACTGATGAAATAATAGATTAACAGAACAGAATAGAGAGGGCAGAAATGTACCCCCATAAATATAGTTAATTGACCTTTGACAAATGGCAATAGCAACATTGCCAATGGAGCAAAGACAATCTCTTTAACAAATGGTGCTGTAGCAACTAAAACATTCACATGCCAAAAATTGAATATAGACACAAACCTTAGTCTTCAAAAAAATTAACTCAAGATAGAACATAGACATAAACTGTAAAATGTAAACCTATTAACCCCCTAGAAGATAGCATAAGAGAAAATCTAGAGGATCCTGGTTTGGGTGATGACTTTTTTGATAAAATTGCAAAGGCAGGATACATGAAAGAAAGAACTGATAAACTCAGCTTCCTAAAACTTAAAAATTTCTGCTCTGTACAAAACATTGTCAAGAGAACAAAAAGCAAATGAACTTATAATATGTGTTCTCTCTTTGTTGTTTGGTCACTAAGTCATGTGCCTGTTTTGCAGCCCCATAGACTGTAGCCTGCCAGGCTTCTCTGTCCATGGAATTCTCCAGGCAAGAATACCGGAGCAGGTTGCCATTTTCTTCTCCAGGGATTTCCCTGACCCAGAAATAAAACCTGTGTGTCCTGCATTGCAAGCAGATTCTTTACCTCTGAGCCACCATGGAAGACCATTATCTCCTGGGTCTTAATATAATGATTTTTTGAGAATTATATAGAGTATATTCACTGTCTCNTCGATGGACGTGAGTCTGAGTGAACTCTGGGAGTTGGTGACGGACAGGGAGACCTGGCGATTCATGGGGTCGCAAAGAGTCGGACACGACTAAGTGACTGAACTGAACGGAACTGAAATTGATAACTGACACTGAAGCCTGACCCAAGAGTACATACTCTGTGATTCCACTTTTATAAGATATGGAAACAAGCAAAGCTAATCTGTACTGTTGGAAGTTCGGCTAGTGGTTACCCTTGGAGAAAAGTAGTCGTGACCAAAAAGGAGTGCAGAGGGGGCTTAAAAAAAAAAAAAAAAGTCTGTTTGGCTGCTTCATGCATTAGTTGCAGTATGCAGAATCTAGCTCCCTGACCAGATAGTGAACCCAGGCCCTCTGCGTTGGGAGTGTGGAGTCTTAGCCACTGGATCACCAGGAGAGTCCCTGGCTGAGGCTTTTGTAAGTGCTAAGAGTGTTCCGTTTCTGTTAGTCAATTCTGGTTATACCTGTGTTCCGTATGTGAAATGTGTTCGTATCTTTTTTTTAATGTATATTATACTTCAATAAAAGTTAAGGGGTGGTACAGTCTTGATTTCAAAAGGATAAACTTAAAAAATAAGATCCAGTCTTGAATGGGAGAAATACAAAATAATCCAGGCTATCTCAACCTTTTTTTATTTTTGAAAGCCTGTTTGAGGGCTGTTTAACTTAATGTCAAACAACAGTATCTAATTCAGTCAGCAAAAAATATTAACTGAAAAATATTAACTACCAGAGCACCTTTTTTTTTTCTTTTTAAATTTGGGACCAAAGTGTTAATACTGAAGTCTTCTGTAGAGCAATATACTTCTCATGTTATTGACCTTCTTACCAAGTCTTAGAACAACACCTTCTAAGTTATGTTATTGACCTTCTTACCAAGTCTTAGAACAACAGCTTCTAAGTTGTTTTTTTTTAATGGCTTTTCAGATACCTCTATGTTCTTAGTCTAAATATCACTGCTCTCCTCTGTGTCCATTATCTTTGCTTTTATCTTTGTCATCACATTCCTTTCTTTCAAAGCAGGTAGATCACCATTTCTCCTGACTAAGAAATTTGGGGGCCCCCAGTGCAACTCTCATGTAAGGGTTAGTGGGCGTGGGAATTATAGATCTTTGATTCAGGAATTTGTGGTTCAGGAGANAAGCAGGTAGATCACCATTTGGCCTGACTAAGAAATTTGGGGGCCCCCAGTGCAACTCTCATGTAAGGGTTAGTGGGCGTGGGAATTATAGATCTTTGATTCAGGAATTTGTGGTTCAGGAGAGGCTCAGTGTGTGGCTTTGCTACAAACAGAAGCAGGTCAGTGCTACGGTTTGTTTAGGACTAGATAACTCTGGGTGCAAAATCCTAAAGAATTCACCAGGTTGCAGAGTTAGCCTTGGATCCAAAAGATGGATAGGGAATCTCAAGGGGTAGGGGGGCGGGGAAGAAAAAAAAAGCACAAGTTGCTAGGAAGGTCTGACCTTATACTGTGAATAGGATTTAGGGTGAATTTTAAAGAAGAGTTGGCTGTGTAGAGCCCAGTTGTTACTAAATCGAGGTGAATAACAATAGTAGGTTTTGTGTACAGAGCTTGGTATCTCCACATTAGGTTATGGTAGTGTTCATGCTTTGAATTGCTGGTGGTAACACTTTGGCCAGGCAGAGAGTTACCACAAACATACAACACAACAGCTGAAAACCAAGAATGATTGCCTTGCAAAAATAGTTTCCGTGTATTTTTTAACCCTTAAGTCATTTGAGGGAAGAGGGAAGAAAATAGTGTGGGTGGTGAAACTAGCCAGTGAGCCTTTCAGTTATAAGTTCAATCTGGAAAATCAAGAGTTTCCTGACTTGTATTTCATTTTCTTACTGGCCTGATCTTATACTTCGTTGTTCTTTAGTCCCTAGGTTGTGTCCGACTCTTTTGCAGCCCCATTGACTGTAGCCCACCAGGCTTCTCTGTCCGTGGGATTTCCCAGACAAGAATACTGGAGTGGGTTGCCATTTCCTTCTCCAGGGGATCATCCTGCTAAGGGATGGAACTCGCATCTCCTGCATGGGCAGGCAGATTCTCCACCGTTGCTTACACTACACGNTTGACTGTAGCCCACCAGGCTTCTCTGTCCGTGGGATTTCCCAGACAAGAATACTGGAGTGGGTTGCCATTTCCTTCTCCAGGGGATCATCCTGCTAAGGGATGGAACTCGCATCTCCTGCATGGGCAGGCAGATTCTCCACCGTTGCTTACACTACACGGATTGTTTGGGTACCTGTCCTGTGATGTCCTAGGCCCTGTCCTCGGGCATCGGGGACTGATGCAGTCCCTCGGCCCACTGGAGAGTTACTGTTTTGTATTCTTCTGTTGGAAGGTGGCCTTTAGTATACTTGGCTGTGACATGCAACTTTGTCACCAACTCCTTTAGGATCTATGGAGCCTTTAAAAACTGTTACTTGGATTTCACCTCCAGGCTAATGAGAGTTTCCCGACTTGTATTTATTTCATTTGATCACTAGCTTGTGCTTATACTTTGTTTAGTCCATAGATCATGTCTGACTCTGTTGCGATCCCCATGGACTGTAGCCGCCAGGCTCCTCTGTCCATGGGATCTCCCAGGCAGGAATACTGGAGTGGGTTGCCATTTCCTTCATCAGGGGATCCTCCCCGATCAGGGATCGAACTCGCATCTCCTGCATGGGCAGGCAGATTCTCCACCGTTGCTTATACTATGCCACCAACAAAGGGGCTTCATTTGCAAATNTGGGATCTCCCAGGCAGGAATACTGGAGTGGGTTGCCATTTCCTTCATCAGGGGATCCTCCCCGATCAGGGATCGAACTCGCATCTCCTGCATGGGCAGGCAGATTCTCCACCGTTGCTTATACTATGCCACCAACAAAGGGGCTTCATTTGCAAATATAGCGTCTTAAGGAAAGGGTGCGGGTGATGGAAGGTATGATTCTCATTCTGCACATGTACTCCAGAGCAGCAGTTTGGAAATTTGCAGTCCTCCAAAACTGCTCATCTGCATCTAGAACAGTCTTGAATCACATCCCTATGTCTGGTTTTCAGTGTTCATGCTGATGATGGATGGGAGCATTGGAATGGGTGGTATAAATATATGGCAGGAATATGAATGGGAGATTATGGGTATTAAGGAGATAAAATTATATTTCAAAATGGTTTTCTTTTGATCTGTGAATGGATGCTATTTATCAGGTAAACTGACAAGCCCCTGTCTGTGGTTCTCTCAACTCATCCTGGGCGTGAATTCTGTCATCTCCCAGACCAGTCCTCCTTAAATAGTACCATGTGCCAATCTGAAAACTTGCTGAGTTTTACTTCTGGTTAAGCGATTATCTAGGTATTAGAGGTCAGTACTTGTAACTATATGTTGTTTGCTCATATATTAATTTAAAGTAGGTGACTGCATCTATACCAGTGATTAGGCAGATTAGATGGACCACACATAATATAGACAATGTTAACAGCTCTTCGTCAGTTGGCTTACCTTTGCCGCGGGTGGCCTCTTGAGTATTCTGCTTATTGCTTGCAGTTTCTGCTCTTAGCGTCGTCGCACAACCAGATTTGGATCACCAGGGCGTTTTATCGGCAGGAGATTCTGGTTGCCAGCCACCCGCCTCACCCTTCAGCCAGTGCTTGTCAGAGCTTGCTTTTGCAAGGAGAGCTTTCTCTCACATCAGTCACATCAGGCAGTGCCTTGTTAGATGCATTCCCCCACAGCCTAGTTCTGCATTTATCACAGTACTTTTCTTCTTTTTAGATTTCAGGGAAGGGGGAATTGAGGGTGGAAGAGGATTAAGAACAATTTAATCTTTTAAAACTCCAGAGCTTTTTTAAAAAAAAAAAAAAAACAAAAATAAAAAAACAAAAACCCTCCTCAGATTCTGTTAAAGAAAATTAGCCCCTAAAGAAAGTGCAGGAGGTGTCAGAGTTGAGCAGCTTTTAGGAGGTGAAATGACTGTGGGATGCATCAGGGCACAGCATCCTCCTGGGTTTGTGGTGGGTGATTTAATAATATACGGTGTGGGAGTTCAATATCAGGGTTTCACCTTAAAACTGGAACAGAAGGAAATCTGTGTGAGATTCAGAATCCATTTGTTTTGTCTTGTTTTTAAACAATAGAAAAAAAGAGCCCACCTGGAAAAATCTTGGGTTTTCATTTTATTTGAACACAGCAGAGTTGTAGAAGTTGGGGAAAGAGCCAGTCTTTTTAGTACAAGGAACCCCACAAATTTGTGTGATGTCTTCAGATTGTAGACTGGTTTGTACTTGGACTGGCTCTTCTGTTTCCTGTAGAAAGCCTGAGTGCTGAGCCTGGATGGCCATAAGTATGTGATTTTTCTTGTATTATTTACCTCAGAGTAAAAGCTCTGCTGAGGACTGTCTGTGTTATGATTTTGTTAATGTGTGTTTACTGTGTTTCCTGCTGTCTTGGATAGCCATCAGATAGAGTTTGTTCCTTACTGTAAATTGCTCCAAAACAGTTTTGTTGAACAGTTTCAGGATTCAAATGGGAGGTTTTAGGAGAGTAGATAAAGAATTTAAACAATTACTTGGCAGTTATATCCCTAAAGATTTTTAAAATCTGTGTTTATCTTATGAATTATTTGTATGAGTTATTTTTTTTCCTTATATGTAATATAATATTATCTGAAGGGTCCATCTTACTTAAAATATGCTTAAAAGGTCTTCTTGAGTGATAGTTTTATCAAGCTGTTTTAATTGCTTCCTCTTCACCCCAAGGATGGATCAAAACCATCTATTATAGCCTGCTTTCTTTCTTTCTATTTTTCCTCTTGAATGTAGTGATTTGTCTATAGGATATCTTTCTAATCTCTGTCCACTCTCCAGTAGAACATCTCCAAGCCTCACCTCCTGGTGGCTCAGACGATAAAGAGTCTGCCTGCAATGTGGGAGATCCAGGTTTGATCCCTGGGTTGGGAACATCCCCTGAAGAAGGAAATGGCAACCCACTCCAGTATTCTTGCGTGGAAAGTCCCATTGATGGAGGAGCCTGGCAGGCTACAGTCCATGGGGCTGCAAATAGTCAGACACGGTGATTTCACTTTCCTTTCTTTTCAGGGAGGGCATGGCCTTCCTGCATTTCTAATCTCAGGTTTTCATGCCTCAGTTCAGTTCAGTTCAGTTCAGTTCAGTTGCTCAGTCGTGTCCGACTCTTCGCGACCCCACGAATCACAGCACGCCAGGCCTCCCTGTTCATCACCATCTCCCGGAGTTCACTCAGACTCACGTCCATCGAGTCCATGATGCCATCCAGCCATCTCATCCTCGGTCATCCCCTTCTCCTCCTGCCTCTAATCCCTCCCAGCATCACAGTCTTTTCCAATGAGTCAACTCTTCGCATGAGGTGGCCAAAGTACTGGAGTTTCAGCTTTAGCATCATTCCTTCCAAAGAAATCTCAGGGTTGATCTCCTTCAGAATGGACTGGTTGGATCTCCTTGCAGTCCAGGGGACTCTCAAGAGTCTTCTCCAACACCACAGTTCAAAAGCATCAGTTTTTCGGCGCTCAGCCTTCTTCACAGTCCAACTCTCACATCCATACATGACCACAGGAAAAAGCATAGCCTTGACTAGACGGACCTTAGTCGACAAAGTAATGTCTCTGCTTTTGAATATGCTGTCCAGGTTGGTCATAAC
>SJYX01004353.1:34270-51728 GCA_006410675.1 Oreotragus oreotragus
GGCACGACTGAGCAGCTTCGCTTTGGCTTCCTCGGCAGTGGTGGACATTTGTTGAAGTCATTGGCGATGAGTTTAAAGCCTTGTTGTTTTGTAGTTGACCAACAGGAAGCCTTTCAAAATGGACATTTCTAATACTCTTGATCCAGTAACAAGAGTTTTCTAGAAGATTATTGCTCTTATTGCTGATTATGCCTTCTCTCACAGACAGAGACTAAAGTCAGTACTCTTCATTTGCTTTTTGGCTTGCATCACCCACATGGAGGGTAACAAAGCTTTTAGTATAATGCATTGAGTGTTTAAAACAATTTTTGAGGGGCAAAGCATCTTAAGTTAATATTGGAGGCGGTAATTGTACTTTCAAGCCAGCCAAACAAAGAGCTACCTCAGTTTGGAAATTGTGGCAGTGCCAAGGCCTTCTCCCTAGTATTGTGGACAGATATTTCAAGTTAGGCACCTGCATTTTTGGAGAGAAGGTTTTTTTAGTCTGTGCCTGGCTTATTTCCCTTACATAGATATGATCCCTTTTTTTTTGACCCACCATTGATAAATCCTGTGTAATATTCACATATTCACTCATTCACAAAATACTGTGCTAGGAATTAGATACATAGCAGTATTCCAAATAGATAGAGTCCCCGTCCTCACGGTCCTCTTGTAACCTGGAGAGGGATGTGAATGCTTTTGACTTGTAGGCATGAGATGCTGTGTTCTTTCCAGCCTGTTGTGGAGAGCATCACAGATCACCCCTTAGAGATTAGCTCTAGCCTAAACGGTATGTGCGTGTGCAAGCTCAATCGTAGCCTGCCAGGTTCCTCTGTCCATGGGTTTTCCCAGCAAGGATACTGGAGCGGGTTGCCATTTCCTCCTCCAGGAGATCTTCCTAACCCAGGGATCAAACTCACATCTCCTGCGTCTCCTGAATTGACAGATGAATTTCTTTACCATTGAACCACCTGGAAAGCCCTAAACTATATACAAAAGGTAACAGAAATAAATCTAATTAGTAAATTTTGTGTATTTCCCCCAAAACAGATCTAATTTACAAATTCTCTGTGTTCAAAAAAAAACCTTTCAGGTATCAAAAAATTTATGTATATGAATCAGAATCCTAATTGTGTGTGTGTGTGTGCTGTGACATCTTTGATAGAGGAAAAAACTCATTCAGAGCCTTGAAAATATAGAAAATACTTAAAGTTGGTACAGAAGCATTTTCTCACTCCAGGTTGAGTTTTCTGGTTGTGTGAGAGTCTCCTACTAGATCATAGAGTCTTTAAAAGGAAAGCGCCACTGTTTGTCATTGAATGGCCTTCCAATGTGGGTTACTGGGAAAAAAAAACAAAACAAAACAGAATTATTGAATGGTAAACTTGTTAGCTATTTAAAAATAAATAACTAAATAAGAAGAAAGGTGGGGAAAGCTCCCAGAAACCAGACCACAAAGAGACCAAAAAAAATTTTAATGAGAAAATTAGAGGTATATCCCAGAAGGTCTGTCATTCAAATACAATAATAGGAGTTCTATTACAAGAAAACAATAGGGAAAAAGCTATGAGGAAGTAATTCAAGAATATTTCTCAGAACTGAGACAGGAGTTTCCAGCATGTGAAAGAATTCACCAGGTGTCCAACCTCATGGATAAAAATAGCCCCAAGGTGCATCATTATGAAAAGATGCTCCCTTGGGCTAAAAGCTTTCTGTGAAGGAAGAGAGGTTTCAGGTAAGGGATTAGCCATCTCAGTGGTTCAGATTCCTTAACAGGCGTTAGAAGGAACAGGACTGTGGTGAAATGTTCTTGAAATTCTGAGAAGAATTCCGTCTCCAACTTGGGATTTGCTGCTCTCCAAGCCATCAAGGTGGACTATGAGCATAGTTAGACACGAAGGTCTCAGAACTGATATTTCCTAGTGAGTTAGTGGACACTGTGAGTCACCAGAATGAGAAAGTAAACCCTCAGAGAAAAGAAAGAAACCTGGGCGTCCGCTCTTAAGAGTGACACAGAGAATGAGTCCCCAGGAGGATGGAGGTGAGAGGCCCCAGTAAGGTGAGGTGGCTTTGAAGCAGACTTCAGATAGGATGGTACAAGGGGGAAGAAATGAACCTAGGTTGAGAGGAATGCTACTTTTAAAGTTTTGGGGGAGCATTTTTAGGTAAGTTAGTGACTCAGAGAACAAAGCACATTTTTAAATTTAAAGGTACTTGCTGTCTTTAGCGGAGAAGGCAATGGCACCCCACTCCAGTACTCTTGCCTGGAAAATCCCATGGACGGAGGAGCCTGGTAGGCTGCAGTCCAGGGGGTCTCGAAGAGTCGGACACGACTGAGCGGCTTCCCTTTCACTTTTCACTTTCATGCACTGGAGAAATGGCAACCCACTCCAGTATTCTTGCCTGGAGAATCCCAGGGACAGAGGAGCCTGATGGGCTGCCATCTATGGGTTGCACAGAGTTGGACACGACTGAAGCGACTTAGCAGCAGCAGCAGCAGCAGCAGCTGTCTTTAGGGGGAAAGTGAAAGTGAAGTCACTCAGTCGTGTCCGACTCTGTGCGACCCCATGGACTGTAGCCTATGAGGCTCCTCCGTCCATGGGATTTTCCAGGCAAGCGTGCTGGAGTGGATTGCCGTTTAGGGGGAAAGATTAAAAAGAAAACTTTAGCACAGTATAGTTCATATCTTAGCTGCGAAATGAATATTGACTTAATAATAACTATACCAGGAAGATACAGTTCATCTTTTGTAGCAGGGGGGCTACGTGCTTTTGTCATTCCTTTGAAATACAAACCCACATGTTTGCATGTTGTCTGTGGCTGTTTTCATGCTGCAGTGGCAAAATTGAACAGTTGCAACAGAGACTGTGCGGTCTGTAAAAATATTTGCCATCTCCTGTTTTATAGGAAGAAACTGATAGAATAATGTTTAAAATCGTAAAAAGGCCTGATAGCAGTATTAGTATATTTCTGAGAAATCTTACTTGTTTGTTGATACTGAAGCATAGTTGACGGACAGTTTTGGGTCAGTTTCAGGTGTATGCTTCAAAATCAGGGAGCGTGATACTTTCATCTTTCTTCTTTCTCAGGATAGCTTTGGATATTTAGGGTCTTTTTTGGTTCCACACAAATTTTAGGATTATTTCTTCTATCTAGCTCTGTGAAAAATGCCATTGGTATTTTGATAGAGATTGCATTGACTCTGTAGGTTGCTTAGGGTAGTATGATCATTTTAACAGTATTAATTCTTCCAGCTTGTGAACACAGTGTATCTTTCCATCTATTTGTGTTGTTTTCAGTTTCTTTTATCCGTGTCTGATAGCCTCAAACTACAGGTTTTTCAGCTTCTTTGTTCCGTTTATTCCTAGGTATTTTACTCTTTTTGGTGGGAGTACAGTATAGTTCATATCTTAGCTGTGAAATGAATATTGACTTAATAATAACTATACCAGGAAGATACAGTTCATCTTTTGTAGCAGGGGGGCTACGTGCTTTTGTCATTCCTTTGAAATACAAACCCACATGTTTGCATGTTGTCTGTGGCTGTTTTCATGCTGCAGTGGCAAAATTGAACAGTTGCAACAGAGACTGTGCGGTCTGTAAAAATATTTGCCATCTCCTGTTTTATAGGAAGAAACTGATAGAATAATGTTTAAAATCGTAAAAAGGCCTGATAGCAGTATTAGTATATTTCTGAGAAATCTTACTTGTTTGTTGATACTGAAGCATAGTTGACGGACAGTTTTGGGTCAGTTTCAGGTGTATGCTTCAAAATCAGGGAGCGTGATACTTTCATCTTTCTTCTTTCTCAGGATAGCTTTGGATATTTAGGGTCTTTTTTGGTTCCACACAAATTTTAGGATTATTTCTTCTATCTAGCTCTGTGAAAAATGCCATTGGTATTTTGATAGAGATTGCATTGACTCTGTAGGTTGCTTAGGGTAGTATGATCATTTTAACAGTATTAATTCTTCCAGCTTGTGAACACAGTGTATCTTTCCATCTATTTGTGTTGTTTTCAGTTTCTTTTATCCGTGTCTGATAGCCTCAAACTACAGGTTTTTCAGCTTCTTTGTTCCGTTTATTCCTAGGTATTTTACTCTTTTTGGTGGGAGTTGCTAATGTTTTCTTAATTTCTTTTTCTGAGAGATCATTATTAGTGTATAGAAATGCTGCATATTTCTGTTATTAATTTCATATTGTGCAACTTCACTGAATTCATTTACTAGTTCTGATGGGTTTTTGTTGAAGTCGATAGTGTTTTCTTTATAAAGCATCAGGTCATCTTCAGATAGTGATGGTTTTACTTTCCAGTTTGGATGCCTTTTATTTCTTTTTCTAGTCTGATTGCCCTGGCTAGGACTTCCAGGACTAAAGTGGTGAGAGCGGGCATTCTTGTCTGTTCATAGTTTCACTGTTGAGGGTGGTATTAGCTGCGGGTTTGTCGTTGCTCTCAGTTGATGGGTCTTGTCTGGCTCTTTGTGACCCTTTGGACTGCAGCTTGCCAGACTCCTCTGTCCATGGGATTTTTCAGGCAAGAATACTGGAGTGGATTGCCATTTACTCCTCCTCCAAGGGATCTTCCCGACTCAGGGATTGAACCCACACCTCCTGTGTCTCCTGCATTGCAGGCGGTTTCTTTACCGTTGAGCCACTGAGGAACTTCCGTGGGTTGTCATATATGACCTTTATTACGTTGAGGTATGTTCCCTCTGGGCCCACTTTGTTGAGAGTTTTTTTTTATCATGAATGGATGTTGAATTTTGTCAAAAGCTTTTTCTGCATCTATTGAGATTACCCTAATGATTTTTATCCTTAATTTGGTAATCACTGGTTTTAAGAAATAATAGAAGGAAGAGCTGTAGATCAAAAGATTACCTCTGGGAGAGTGAGTCAGGATGGGGAGGAGTAGAGTCAGGAGAATAGTTTTTGTTTTAAACTGCATATTATTGAATTCTTAAGCTAACTACATGTATTACTTTCAAAAAGCATGAATGACGAATGCTAAGAAATTTGATCGGACGTAAAAGAACAGTAAACAGGAAAGGAAAAAGAAAGCCCACCACTCCTCCACCAGTAGGAGCTCAAGGCCTTTTCTGTAAACGTCGCTTTTCCATTTGTTCACCCCCTTACTCCACAGGTAATCCTTCATGAGCCCAGATGTCAGGCCCTGAGCCTGATGCTGCAGGACACAGTCCCTTCCTGGAGGGCACAGAGGCATGGAGCTGATGGCACGCAGACACGGGGGAAAGACGATACCACGGTGGCATAGCCGCTGTGGCTTAGCGCTCCTCAGAGGTGTTTTCAGGGCTTAGGGAAGTCAGGTACAGCATCTCGGAGAACCCGACACACAGCGTTGAGTTTTGAAGGATAAGAGCATGAGGTGGAAGGAGGCATAGCCTGAACTTCGTGTTCAGAACAGTTGGCTGAATGGTGAGAGGTAACGTCAGGCAGCAGACACGGACTAGAGGCTGGATCCCCTGTGCAGGGCTCTGTGCTGAAAGAACGGTTTCTTTTCTGAAGACACTGCAGAGATAATGATGTGATTTGGCAGATACTTCAGGAAAACACACGCTTGGTGCAGTGAGGGTAATGGTATGAGGGTGGAAGGCACTTACGAATAGAGACACTTAGGAGGCTGGGTCAGGTGAGAAACACCCCCAACCCAAAGTGGACTGGGGAAGATCATCGGGATTCAGGAAAGAGGAAGGAGTTAGGGAAGGGGAGGGAAGGAGTTTAGCACAACTGGACTCTGGGCTGGGTGGCAGGTTGTGGGACTCTGACCTCCAGTGAGAGACATAGGTGTGTGTGTTTGTGTCTGTCTGTCTGTCTGTGTGTGTCTGTGTGTCTGTGTGTGTGTGTCTGTCTCTGACCTCCAGTGAGAAACATAGGTGTGTGTGTGTGTGTCTGACCTCCAGTGAGAGACATAGGTATATCTGTGTGTGTGTCTCTGACTTCCAGTGAGAGACATAGGTGTGTGTGTGTGTGTCTCTGACCTCCAGTGAGAGACATAGGTATATCTGTGTATGTGTCTCTGACTTCCAGTGAGAGACATGGGGGGGGTGTGTGTGTCTCTGACTTCCAGTGAGAGACATAGGGGTGTGTGTGTGTGTGTGTGTGTGTGTGTGTCTGACCTCCAGTGAGAGACATAGGTGTGTCGGTGTGTGTGTGTGTGTATGTGTGTGTGTCATAGAAACAGGTTTGTATGTGTGTGTAAAGGCAGCATTGAGTTTGATTTTGGAAGAGTCGTGGGATTTGGGGGGTATCTGCGGAATCTCTGATTGGAACTGGCCAGGATATGGATGGATAAGTCCACTTAGAGGTCAGGAGGACTTGGATTTGGGAAATGTCACCCCACTCCAGTATCCTTGCCTGGAGAACCCCATGGACAGAGGAGCCTGGCGGTCTGGAGGCCATGGGTTGCAGAGTCCGACAGAACTGAGTGGCTGAGGTGGAGTCTGGGAGTTGAGTGGAGAACTCAGAGCCCGCGTGGAACTTATAACGCGTCACTGACTCCGTCCGGTTTTAGAGTGATGTAATTAACATTGCCACGTGGAGTTGTTCGAACTTAAGAATGTTTAGTCATGGGGACACTGACATTAGAGTTGGGCCTTATAATGCGAGGAGCCTGTGGAGGAAGCGAAGCTTTGGAAGCCTGCAGTCGGAGGGAAAGCTGGAGAGAATGGCCTCCAGGAGACCAGTGAGATGAGCACTTTAAGAGGAGAAAATGGTCTGTAGCTTGCAGTGCTGCAAGAAACTCAGGATAAGGCCTTGGACTTGTTAACTAGGGAGTCATTGCCAAGAGGAGTTCTAAAGCTCTTCCCTAAGGAAGTAATACGGAAGGAAGTGATGATTCAGGTGTGGGATTTGTTAGTATGGTTACTGTTCTGAGGTAGAGTTGAGCCTGTTTGTCTGCAGAGAGAAGGAAGTGATTCTTCATGGAACACATGTTTATTGAGTCCCCGTTATGAGCCTGTTGCTTTTTCAGACTCAGGAAGTACAGCATGAACAAAACAGAGCTTACACTCATGTGTGTGCATCTCACAGGTAATAAGTTCGTCATCAACTAGACGTAATACAACGTCAGGTAGTAACAAGTGCCAGAAAAAAAAGCTAAATTAGGGTGAGAGAAGAGAGACTGGGGTTGGGGGGAGTAGGGAGTTAAGGAAGACTCTGGTGGCAGGTGACATCTGAGGGGAAACCGGAACGAAACGAGGAGAGACTAGCTGCAAAGTGATCCAGAGGCTGAGGTGGCTGAGAAGCAGGAGAGGATGGACCCCAAGTACCGATGGAAGGTTAGCTGTCCTCTGGAGAGGGGGGCCACCTTCCTTCCCCTGCCCTGGAGGGAAGCCCAGGACAAGTGACACCGAAGGCTGCCAGAAGGCTGGTGTGCTCTCTGAGGTTGGCATTGTCAGCCTTTCCGTAGGTGAGGAGACAACAGGCTGACCACACAGGAGCTTGGGAGATGGTGCTGGGGCAGAATTGTTGAACTGGAGAGAGAAAAGGTCATACATTTCAGAGTGTTCTCAATGAACCTGCACCCATTTTTCTTAATGTAAGTTTTGCTGTGAGTGTTAAGAAGGAATGGGAATATTTATATTGTTTACTTTTTATATTATTAACAGCTAACCTTCTTGTGAAGGTAAATAAATACTGCTTTCATAAATGAGCAGTGAAATGCATTGAGGAGTTCTCCCAGTTTTCATGTCATTCAAAAGTTACATACTTTTAAATTTTTATTGTTTTTTTTGAGGTGCTGCAAGGCATGTGGAATCTAGGCCCCCAGCCAGAGAATGAACCCATGCCCTCCAACAGTGGAAGCGTGAAGTCTCAACTTCTGGGCCACCAGGGGAGCCCCAGTTATACACTTTTTTTTAAATATACTTTTTTAATACACTCTCTTGACAAGTTTCCTGGTTTGTCCACACAGGAGTTTCAGAATATATTTGTATTATGCTTCTAATTAAATTGTGGGACTCTGAAATTACTGTTTTAATTTGCACTTTATTGAACCTAAAGGATCTATCTAATCACAACTTTGGGGTGATGTCAGCACAGCAGCAGAGGCTGTGAAACCGTTTCCAGTGTTGTGCAGAAGTACCTGCTTTAGCGTATATCTCGTTCGCTATTCCTGCTGCATAAAATTCAGCCACACAAAAAGATTAGGTAGTTTTGTGTTTTTTTAAACACGTGCCATCAAAGAGGAAAAAGGTAGAGAAAACCTCAGAGAGAATGCCTAGTAAACTACTAGATGGTATTTGGAGAAATAAAAGTCAATACATGCTTATTGAACACCAAATTGATGCTGTTGATGACAGCTGCTATCTTGTGAAGTATCCACATGCTGGTGTGTGGCAGTCCATCCGGGTACTAGAAATGATTTCACAATCACAACGCAAGGTTGGCCGAAGACTTGCTTTCAGTGAACGAGAGCAGTTCTTCTTTCCTTGGCATGTGGGATCTTAGTTCCCCGACCAGGGATCCCAGGGATCCAGCCTGCACCCCCTGCGTTGGGAGGAGAAGTCTTAACCCCTGGACCACCAGGGAAGTCCCTGAAGCAGTTACTCTCATAGCAGCATCACCGGGATGCGCTTGGATTTCACACACGTTGTCTCTTTCGGGGAATGGAGTGGGTTTATCTGCACGGCGTGAAAATCCCCGAGGGTGCAGGTGTCTCGCGTGTGGACACCTGGTGAGGGGTGGTAGTGAGATTTGGTTTAGGATCTTTCACCCAGCTCTTTTGCTCCAAGCCTTGTCCCTGCTGAGTAACCACATTCACACCTTACTTGGGTCAGCCCCACACCTTCCCAGTCTTTCTAGCTTGTGCTCATTGGCCACCTCTGATCTTCCCAGGCCCTGTGACGGGACCCAGGGAACGGTGGCCCTCTGCGGTGGCTGAGCTCTGCTGTGACAGCGTTTCCACACTGCCTCCCACCCCATCCCTGAGCTTCCTCTCAGCTTGATTTCCTATTGGCTGATTCCTCGGGGTGGATTCCTGAAAGTGGAACCACTGCAGTCCACAGATCTAGGTGGCACATTGCCTAAGTGCTTTCAGAAAGCTGGAGACGATGAATGTGTCAACAGTGACGATCAGTTGGACCTGTTTTCCCCACAGTGCAGGCAGTGTTGGGGCCCTGTTCATTTGCATGCTGGTTTGTGGACCTTAATCAGAAATTGTGTTTTTTGATGTCTCTACTGCATTATACTTGATTTTTTTTTAAATAGTAAAAGATGATTTTTCTTGGCACTAGACTTTTTCTGCATTTTGTAAGCAGTTGATTTCATTTTGTTGGGTAGAATTTTATTTGAGTTAAATGTCTGGTTATTGATAATATCTCTTTTTATTAGGTAGAGTTTATTTCACAAACTTTCTTCTTCATTTCAGAATTTGTGGCAGTTTGTAATGGTTGAGAATGTTGGTTTTCTGGGGTCTGATAACTCAAAATTGAAAGATAAAGGATATAGACTTTTGTGCTAACACAGTTGACCTAGAGTCAACTCCATTGTACTGAAGTCCAGAGGGTAAGATTCTCTGAACTGCCCTGATTTCAGAGCCCTTGCTTACCTTGCCATTTCTCAGGAATTTATGGCTTTCTTGAGGAAAGTTCATTGTTTCGTCCAATGTTAGTCCTCACACTGAGCCTTCAAAGCACTATTTACTGACTTGGTTTTCCCTCTTCCTGGCTTGGCCAGCTCTTCTCTGCTGCCCTCTCTTTGCCCTTTGGTCTAGGGCCTGCCTGTGCCCACTTTGCCACTTGTTGCTTCCCTGGATGCTGTGCTCTTTGCAAGCAGCAGTGGCCTGGTAACATATTATGCTCCTTTGAATAGAAAATGCTTCTGACTCTTGGAGGAAAAGAAAACCCTAAATTGACAGACTTTAAACTGTAATTGTGGTTCCCACAGATGATTGAAATCCCAAGGCCTTCATTTTTCTCATTTGCATCAAACACGCCATGAGCCCACTTAGGTGAGACTACCTTGGATTAATCTAAAAGTTCTCTTTGATGCCTGCACATACCGCATTCGCTTGCATGTGAGAAATAAGTGTATCATAAGGATAATCGTGCGCCTCTGGGATGGGTTCCTAGCTCTGTGGCATGTCCAGGAAATCAAGGTAAACAATGAATATGAATTGGTGTCTACATCCAGACTAGAACCGGAAGCCAAGATATATATACTATGATCTTTCCATTGTTTGTCTTTGGGGGAGATGAGAGTGGGTGACTCAGGCAGCCCTCCATTCTGGGTTTCCTAGAACAGAGGTCCTTCTGTCCCTTGGATGCCCCAGAGCATTTCTAGACCTCTCAAGCCAGTTGCTGGGGTCTTGTGGCTGTGCTTCTCAAAAGACGTTTATGAGAAGCTCAGTGTCATCATGGGCTTTGTGGTTGGAGCCTGGGAATGGGTATAATAATAATGGGTATAATAAAATCATTAGGAAGTTATGGGAATGGGTATATAAAATCATTAGGGAAAAATTATGGAATATTGAAATAGAATTTATTTTGTCAGTTTAAAATGCACATGGTTTGAAACGTCAAGTAATGTAGGACAGCATATGATGAAGTGCAGGAGTGCCCTGTCCTGTCTCATACCAGCTCCTCTCTCCTTCAGAAGAACCAGTTTTAACTTTCAGCTCTTTCTCTTTCAAAAATATTTATTTATTTATTTGGCTGCACTGGTTTTAATTGTGGCACATGGAGTCTAGTTCCCTGACTAGGAATCGAACCTGGGCCCCCTGCACTGGAAGCATGGAGTCTTAGCCAGGGAAGTCCTTTAACTCTCTTTTTTATTGTGCATATTTCTATTTCCTGATATATCATTTACAGATNGCTGTGGCTTAGCGCTCCTCAGAGGTGTTTTCAGGGCTTAGGGAAGTCAGGTACAGCATCTCGGAGAACCCGACACACAGCGTTGAGTTTTGAAGGATAAGAGCATGAGGTGGAAGGAGGCATAGCCTGAACTTCGTGTTCAGAACAGTTGGCTGAATGGTGAGAGGTAACGTCAGGCAGCAGACACGGACTAGAGGCTGGATCCCCTGTGCAGGGCTCTGTGCTGAAAGAACGGTTTCTTTTCTGAAGACACTGCAGAGATAATGATGTGATTTGGCAGATACTTCAGGAAAACACACGCTTGGTGCAGTGAGGGTAATGGTATGAGGGTGGAAGGCACTTACGAATAGAGACACTTAGGAGGCTGGGTCAGGTGAGAAACACCCCCAACCCAAAGTGGACTGGGGAAGATCATCGGGATTCAGGAAAGAGGAAGGAGTTAGGGAAGGGGAGGGAAGGAGTTTAGCACAACTGGACTCTGGGCTGGGTGGCAGGTTGTGGGACTCTGACCTCCAGTGAGAGACATAGGTGTGTGTGTTTGTGTCTGTCTGTCTGTCTGTGTGTGTCTGTGTGTCTGTGTGTGTGTGTCTGTCTCTGACCTCCAGTGAGAAACATAGGTGTGTGTGTGTGTGTCTGACCTCCAGTGAGAGACATAGGTATATCTGTGTGTGTGTCTCTGACTTCCAGTGAGAGACATAGGTGTGTGTGTGTGTGTCTCTGACCTCCAGTGAGAGACATAGGTATATCTGTGTATGTGTCTCTGACTTCCAGTGAGAGACATGGGGGGGTGTGTGTGTGTGTCTGACTTCCANTCTGACCTCCAGTGAGAGACATAGGTATATCTGTGTATGTGTCTCTGACTTCCAGTGAGAGACATGGGGGGGGTGTGTGTGTCTCTGACTTCCAGTGAGAGACATAGGGGTGTGTGTGTGTGTGTGTGTGTGTGTGTGTCTGACCTCCAGTGAGAGACATAGGTGTGTCGGTGTGTGTGTGTGTGTATGTGTGTGTGTCATAGAAACAGGTTTGTATGTGTGTGTAAAGGCAGCATTGAGTTTGATTTTGGAAGAGTCGTGGGATTTGGGGGGTATCTGCGGAATCTCTGATTGGAACTGGCCAGGATATGGATGGATAAGTCCACTTAGAGGTCAGGAGGACTTGGATTTGGGAAATGTCACCCCACTCCAGTATCCTTGCCTGGAGAACCCCATGGACAGAGGAGCCTGGCGGTCTGGAGGCCATGGGTTGCAGAGTCCGACAGAACTGAGTGGCTGAGGTGGAGTCTGGGAGTTGAGTGGAGAACTCAGAGCCCGCATGGAACTTATAACGCGTCACTGACTCCGTCCGGTTTTAGAGTGATGTAATTAACATTGCCACGTGGAGTTGTTCGAACTTAAGAATGTTTAGTCATGGGGACACTGACATTAGAGTTGGGCCTTATAATGCGAGGAGCCTGTGGAGGAAGCGAAGCTTTGGAAGCCTGCAGTCGGAGGGAAAGCTGGAGAGAATGGCCTCCAGGAGACCAGTGAGATGAGCATTTTAAGAGGAGAAAATGGTCTGTAGCTTGCAGTGCTGCAAGAAACTCAGGATAAGGCCTTGGACTTGTTAACTAGGGAGTCATTGCCAAGAGGAGTTCTAAAGCTCTTCCCTAAGGAAGTAATACGGAAGGAAGTGATGATTCAGGTGTGGGATTTGTTAGTATGGTTACTGTTCTGAGGTAGAGTTGAGCCTGTTTGTCTGCAGAGAGAAGGAAGTGATTCTTCATGGAACACATGTTTATTGAGTCCCCGTTATGAGCCTGTTGCTTTTTCAGACTCAGGAAGTACAGCATGAACAAAACAGAGCTTACACTCATGTGTGTGCATCTCACAGGTAATAAGTTCGTCATCAACTAGACGTAATACAACGTCAGGTAGTAACAAGTGCCAGAAAAAAAAGCTAAATTAGGGTGAGAGAAGAGAGACTGGGGTTGGGGGGAGTAGGGAGTTAAGGAAGACTCTGGTGGCAGGTGACATCTGAGGGGAAACCGGAACGAAACGAGGAGAGACTAGCTGCAAAGTGATCCAGAGGCTGAGGTGGCTGAGAAGCAGGAGAGGATGGACCCCAAGTACCAATGGAAGGTTAGCTGTCCTCTGGAGAGGGGGGCCACCTTCCTTCCCCTGCCCTGGAGGGAAGCCCAGGACAAGTGACACCGAAGGCTGCCAGAAGGCTGGTGTGCTCTCTGAGGTTGGCGTTGTCAGCCTTTCCGTAGGTGAGGAGACAACAGGCTGACCACACAGGAGCTTGGGAGATGGTGCTGGGGCAGAATTGTTGAACTGGAGAGAGAAAAGGTCATACATTTCAGAGTGTTCTCAATGAACCTGCACCCATTTTTCTTAATGTAAGTTTTGCTGTGAGTGTTAAGAAGGAATGGGAATATTTATATTGTTTACTTTTTATATTATTAACAGCTAACCTTCTTGTGAAGGTAAATAAATACTGCTTTCATAAATGAGCAGTGAAATGCATTGAGGAGTTCTCCCAGTTTTCATGTCATTCAAAAGTTACATACTTTTAAATTTTTATTGTTTTTTTTGAGGTGCTGCAAGGCATGTGGAATCTAGGCCCCCAGCCAGAGAATGAACCCATGCCCTCCAACAGTGGAAGCGTGAAGTCTCAACTTCTGGGCCACCAGGGGAGCCCCAGTTATACACTTTTTTTTAAATATACTTTTTTAATACACTCTCTTGACAAGTTTCCTGGTTTGTCCACACAGGAGTTTCAGAATATATTTGTATTATGCTTCTAATTAAATTGTGGGACTCTGAAATTACTGTTTTAATTTGCACTTTATTGAACCTAAAGGATCTATCTAATCACAACTTTGGGGTGATGTCAGCACAGCAGCAGAGGCTGTGAAACCGTTTCCAGTGTTGTGCAGAAGTACCTGCTTTAGCGTATATCTCGTTCGCTATTCCTGCTGCATAAAATTCAGCCGCACAAAAAGATTAGGTAGTTTTGTGTTTTTTTAAACACGTGCCATCAAAGAGGAAAAAGGTAGAGAAAACCTCAGAGAGAATGCCTAGTAAACTACTAGATGGTATTTGGAGAAATAAAAGTCAATACATGCTTATTGAACACCAAATTGATGCTGTTGATGACAGCTGCTATCTTGTGAAGTATCCACATGCTGGTGTGTGGCAGTCCATCCGGGTACTAGAAATGATTTCACAATCACAACGCAAGGTTGGCCGAAGACTTGCTTTCAGTGAACGAGAGCAGTTCTTCTTTCCTTGGCATGTGGGATCTTAGTTCCCCGACCAGGGATCCCAGGGATCCAGCCTGCACCCCCTGCGTTGGGAGGAGAAGTCTTAACCCCTGGACCACCAGGGAAGTCCCTGAAGCAGTTACTCTCATAGCAGCATCACCGGGATGCGCTTGGATTTCACACACGTTGTCTCTTTCGGGGAATGGAGTGGGTTTATCTGCACGGCGTGAAAATCCCCGAGGGTGCAGGTGTCTCGCGTGTGGACACCTGGTGAGGGGTGGTAGTGAGATTTGGTTTAGGATCTTTCACCCAGCTCTTTTGCTCCAAGCCTTGTCCCTGCTGAGTAACCACATTCACACCTTACTTGGGTCAGCCCCACACCTTCCCAGTCTTTCTGGCTTGTGCTCATTGGCCACCTCTGATCTTCCCAGGCCCTGTGACGGGACCCAGGGAACGGTGGCCCTCTGCGGTGGCTGAGCTCTGCTGTGACAGCGTTTCCACACTGCCTCCCACCCCATCCCTGAGCTTCCTCTCAGCTTGATTTCCTATTGGCTGATTCCTCGGGGTGGATTCCTGAAAGTGGAACCACTGCAGTCCACAGATCTAGGTGGCACATTGCCTAAGTGCTTTCAGAAAGCTGGAGACGATGAATGTGTCAACAGTGACCATCAGTTGGACCTGTTTTCCCCACAGTGCAGGCAGTGTTGGGGCCCTGTTCATTTGCATGCTGGTTTGTGGACCTTAATCAGAAATTGTGTTTTTTTGATGTCTCTACTGCATTATACTTGATTTTTTTTTATATAGTAAAAGATGATTTTTCTTGGCACTAGACTTTTTCTGCATTTTGTAAGCAGTTGATTTCATTTTGTTGGGTAGAATTTTATTTGAGTTACATGTCTGGTTATTGATAATATCCCTTTTTATTAGGTAGAGTTTATTTCACAAACTTTCTTCTTCATTTCAGAATTTGTGGCAGTTTGTAATGGTTGAGAATGTTGGTTTTCTGGGGTCTGATAACTCAAAATTGAAAGATAAAGGATATAGACTTTTGTGCTAACACAGTTGACCTAGAGTCAACTCCATTGTACTGAAGTCCAGAGGGTAAGATTCTCTGAACTGCCCTGATTTCAGAGCCCTTGCTTACCTTGCCATTTCTCAGGAATTTATGGCTTTCTTGAGGAAAGTTCATTGTTTCGTCCAATGTTAGTCCTCACACTGAGCCTTCAAAGCACTATTTACTGACTTGGTTTTCCCTCTTCCTGGCTTGGCCAGCTCTTCTCTGCTGCCCTCTCTTTGCCCTTTGGTCTAGGGCCTGCCTGTGCCCACTTTGCCACTTGTTGCTTCCCTGGATGCTGTGCTCTTTGCAAGCAGCAGTGGCCTGGTAACATATTATGCTCCTTTGAATAGAAAATGCTTCTGACTCTTGGAGGAAAAGAAAACCCTAAATTGACAGACTTTAAACTGTAATTGTGGTTCCCACAGATGATTGAAATCCCAAGGCCTTCATTTTTCTCATTTGCATCAAACACGCCATGAGCCCACTTAGGTGAGACTACCTTGGATTAATCTAAAAGTTCTCTTTGATGCCTGCACATACCGCATTCGCTTGCATGTGAGAAATAAGTGTATCATAAGGATAATCGTGCGCCTCTGGGATGGGTTCCTAGCTCTGTGGCATGTCCAGGAAATCAAGGTAAACAATGAATATGAATTGGTGTCTACATCCAGACTAGAACCGGAAGCCAAGATATATATACTATGATCTTTCCATTGTTTGTCTTTGGGGGAGATGAGAGTGGGTGACTCAGGCAGCCCTCCATTCTGGGTTTCCTAGAACAGAGGTCCTTCTGTCCCTTGGATGCCCCAGAGCATTTCTAGACCTCTCAAGCCAGTTGCTGGGGTCTTGTGGCTGTGCTTCTCAAAAGACGTTTATGAGAAGCTCAGTGTCATCATGGGCTTTGTGGTTGGAGCCTGGGAATGGGTATAATAATAATGGGTATAATAAAATCATTAGGAAGTTATGGGAATGGGTATATAAAATCATTAGGGAAAAATTATGGAATATTGAAATAGAATTTATTTTGTCAGTTTAAAATGCACATGGTTTGAAACGTCAAGTAATGTAGGACAGCATATGATGAAGTGCAGGAGTGCCCTGTCCTGTCTCATACCAGCTCCTCTCTCCTTCAGAAGAACCAGTTTTAACTTTCAGCTCTTTCTCTTTCAAAAATATTTATTTATTTATTTGGCTGCACTGGTTTTAATTGTGGCACATGGAGTCTAGTTCCCTGACTAGGAATCGAACCTGGGCCCCCTGCACTGGAAGCATGGAGTCTTAGCCAGGGAAGTCCTTTAACTCTCTTTTTTATTGTGCATATTTCTATTTCCTGATATATCATTTACAGATATTAGTTACTAAGTTTCTCCCCCCCCTAAAATGAGGGCTTTGCTTATTAGTGCTAGCTCCTCTCCACCCCTCCACACCCCCCAAGTATACTCATGGCATCATTTTCGGTTCCTCTTTTACTTCCCTTTGTGATTTAATGCGCCGGCATCTCTTATAACTTGTTTTATCTATGAAGTGAAATGAAGTAAAGTCGCTCAGTCGTGTCCGACTCTTTGCGACCCCATGGACTGTAGCCTACTAGGCTCTTCTGTCCATGGGATTTTCCAGGCAATAGTCCTGGAGTGGATTGCCATTTCCTTCTCCAGGGGATCTTCCCAACCCAGGAATTGAACCCGGGTCTCCTGCATTGTAGACAGACACTTTACCATCTGAGCCAGACAGTATCTTTTTGACTCCGCTCATCTAGAGCAAAACTGAGGGCTCAGGATGGGAGTAGGTAGGCTTAGGCCAGTGCACAGGGCTCTCAGGAGTGTCAGGCTGGAAGATTGCTGATCGTAAATGTTCTGGGGAAGTAATCCTCCATTCTCTGTTTTCCTCATGGGCCACAGCTAATCTTGAGATAATCTGAAATGTTGTATTATGGATTTTAACATAATTTTTGCCTTTTTTATGTTTTACAGAAATAAAATAATTGCCTTTAATAGATGATAATGAAAATACAGAAGAAAGAGAAGCAGGTAAGAGATCACCTATCTTTTAAGTGAGTGAATCCAGCTCACACTGGTGCTTTGCCTTTTTTTTTTTTTTTAAACAAGAGGAGATGCTGGCAGTTGTGGTTTCTCTCTCAGCCTCTGGTGGTTACCCTGATTCCTGTGTTTTCCATTCTCCACATGGTAACTGAGAGCTCTGTCCTGAAGGACTTAATATATAGATTTGTACTGTGTTCAGGTCAGCTCCATATAGAATAACTGTAATGAAGACTGTAAATCAGAATATGACTTAAAATAAGCTATGTGAAAAAGAGATGTTCCCCCCCTCCCGCCCCCAGGAATAGCT
>SJYX01004353.1:51917-63199 GCA_006410675.1 Oreotragus oreotragus
GGAATAGCTTACCAAGTTTTTATAAAGAGAGAAGTGCTCACTTCTTTATAGTTTACATATTTATTATTTTTGATGTTCAGTTAAACTGAAAGCATTTTCTCACAGACCTCCTGTTTATCATGATCTGCGGAAGTTTTCTCCTGCAGAAAATAGTGAACCTCTCAATGATTCGGCACTGTTTGGTTTCCTGAAGGGGAGGGGAGTTGATAAAACATTTGGCCCGTGTGACCCATCCTGCTAAGATCTTTTTCCTCAGTTGGTATTATAGTTCTGTGTTCCAGGTGGTTCCCTATTCAGAGCAACCCAGAGACCTAAACCAGTGAGGCCCAGGGAGGTGAGATGAGGGGACCAGCCCTGATCTCCTGGAATTGGGCTGGTTTTCCTTGTACAGAATTGACGACAACCTGGCAGCCAGGGAGGTCCGAGTCTCTGCTCTTCAGCTGGAGCCCACGCACAGAGGTTGGGTGGGGCCGCCTGCTTTCCTCTCTGCTTCTGTAGAGCACTCAGCAGTCGAATACAGGGTGGTCTAGGGATATGGTTCCAAGGACAACCCGCTGTTCTGTCTCCAGCAGATAGGGCCTTGTGAAACCAAATTAAACAGCCTGTTCTAGGAAATAATTGACTCATCTGCTGCCTAAAGGCTGTCTACACTCCCAATTTCTTCCTGTCCTAGCTCTTTAGAGTCAAAAGTTAGCAGACAGACACTGCAGACCATGCGGTTCCATCTGCTGGAATTTTCTGCTATGGATATACTCAGACAAGTGTGCAAAACTGGGTGTGCAGCTGCTTTGTTTATAAGAGCAAAATGGAAAAGAACTTACGTGTTCATTAAAAAGGGGACTACAGGAAGGCTTCATTTTACTGTCACAGATACTACTTTTTTTTTTTTTGGAAGGTTTGTGGCACCCTGGCCTTGAGCAAGTCTAGCAGGGCCATTTTCCCAATAGCATTTGCTCACTTCACGTCTCAGTGTCACGTTTTGGTAATTCTGTCAATATTTCAGGCCTTTTCATTGCTGTTTTATTTGTTATGGTGATCTGAGATCCATGATCTTTGGTGTTACTATTGTAATTGTTTTGGGGTGCCAGGAACTGCACCCATGTGAGACAGTGAACTTCATGGATAAATGTGTGTATGCTCACTGCTCCACTGACTGGCTTTTCCTCCACCGTTCACCTTCTCCTCTGGCTTCTGAGCCCAAGAAACAGCTGTTCCTTGAGGCACAGCAATATGGAAATTAGGCCACTTAATAACCCTACAACAGCCTCTAGGTGTTCGAGTGAAAGGAAGAGTTGCTTGGCTTTCATTTTCAATCAAAAGCTAAAGGTGATTAAGTTTAGTGAAGAAGGCACACGGGAAGCAGAGACAGTCTAAAATCAAGGCCTCTTGTGCTTAAGTTAGCCAAGTTGTGAATGTAAAGGAAGAGTTCTTGAAGGAAATTAAAGGTGCCGCTCCAGTGACCACATCAGTGATGAGTGCGCAGCAGGCTTATAGCTGGTGTGAAGGAAGTTTTAGTGGTCTAGGTGGAAGGTCAAGCAAACCACAGCATTCCCCTGAGTCAGAGCCTCATCCACAGCAAAGCCCTAACTCTCTTCAATTCTGTGAAGGCTGACAGAGGTGAGGCAAGTACCGAAGAAAAGTATAAAGCTAGCAGGGGTTGGCTCATGAGGTTTTAAGGAGAGAAGCCATCTCCATCACATAAGAATGCAAGGTGAAGCAGCAAGTGCAGATGCAGAAGCTGCAGCAAGTTACGCAAAAGATCTAGCTCATGTGATCCGTGAAGGTGACTACGCTACACAACAGATTTTCAGTTTAGACAAAACAGAAACATGCCATTTAGGCATCTTCATTGGAAGAAGATGCCATTTAGGACTTTGATTGCTAGAGAGAAGTCAGCCTCTCTTCAAAGCTTCAAAAGACAGGCTGACTCTCTTGTTAGGGGCTAATTCAGCTGGTGGCTTGAAGTTGAAGCCAGTGCTCATGTGCCATCCTGAAACTACTAGGGCCCTAAAAAATTGAACTAAATCTACTCTGCCTGTAGTCTCTAAATGAAAATTACATAGCCTGGATGACAGCGCATGTGTTTACAGCATAGTTTACTGTTGAGTCCTACTGCTCAGAAAAAAAAATGACTGCTCGTTGACAACGCCCACGGTCACTCAAGAGCTCTGATGGAGTTGTACGGCGAGACTAATGGTGTCATGTCTGCTAACACAGCATCCATTCTGCAGCCTTTGGATCAAGAAGTAATTTGACTTTCAAATCTTACTGTTTAGGACATGTATTTTGTAAGGCCATAGCTGCCATCGATAGTGATTCCTCTGATGGATCTGGACAAAGCAAATTGAAAGCCTTCTGGAAAGGATTCACCATTCTAGATGTTGTGAAGAACATTTGTGATTCACAGGAAGAGGTCAAAATGTCAACATTAACAGGGATTTAGGAGAAGGTGATTCCCACTTTCATGGGTGACTTTGAGGGGTTCAAGACTTTAGTGGAGGAAGTAACTGGAGCTGTGGCGGAGAACTAGAAGCAGAGGGAGACGGGACTGGATTGCTGCAGTCTTGTGATAAAACTGAACAGACGAGGAGTTGCTTCTTATGATGAGCAAAGAAGGTCATTTCTTGAGGTGGAAACTGCTCCTGGTGAAGAACTGCTCCTGGTTTGACGATTGTTGAAATGGCAACAAAGGATTTAGAATATTGCACAAACTTAGGTGATGAAACAGCAGCAGGGCTTGAGAGGATCGATTCCAATTTTAAAAGTTGTACTGTGGGTAAAACACTGTCAGACAGCACTGCATGCTACAGAAAACTCTGAAAGGAAGACTCCAGCGATGTGGTAAGCCTCATTGTCGTCTTATATTAATGAATTGCCACAGCCACCCCAGCCTCCAGCAGCCTGCACCCTGACCAGTCAGTAGCCATCAACATCAAGACAAGACCCTTTATCAGCAAAAAGAATATGACTTGCTGAAGGCTCAGATGATGGTTAGCACTTTTTTTTTTTTTTAGCAATAAAGTGTTTTTAAATTAAGGTATGTAGATTGTTCTTTTTTAGAAATAATGCTATTGCATATTATTTTAATAGACTTCAATATACTGTTAACATAACTTTTTTATGCACTAGGAAGCCAAAAACTCTGTGTGATTCACTTGACTATGATACTTGTTCTATGTGGTGGTCTGGAACTGATCCTGCAGCATCTATGAGGTAGATCTGTGTTTACATCATAGCCAGTGCCAGTGGAATATTATGCTGCTGTTCAAAAGAACATATTACTTGAAGAGAACCCCAAACCCTCAAACTATTGTCATTTATGATACATGGGCAGATTTATAACTCTTAAAACAATCTGCATATTTAATTTTTTTGAACACTATTTAAAGTAAGCCTTCATGTCAGTAAAAAACAGTTCAGTTCAGTCGCTCAGTCTTTGCGACCCTGTGGACTGCAGCACACCAAGTTTCCTTGTCCATCACCAGCTCCCGGAGCTTGCTCAGTCTCATGTCTGTCAAGTCGGTGATACCATCCAACCACCTCATCCTCTGTTGTCCCGTTATCCTCCTGCCGTCAGTCTTTCTCAGCATCAGGGTTTTTTCCAGTGAGTCAGTTCTTCACATCAGGTGGCCAAAACAAACAAACAAAAAAACGTTCTTTATCAGAATTATTCCAACATGAGTTTTCACAGTCACGTTGAGACCTTTGATATGTCAGCTGGCTATTATGTAGCGTCAGTGAGATGGGTTTTCATAGCCAGTGTTGGTGGATAGTGCAGGGTTCTTCCCTAAGGGTCAGGTGGGGTGAGAAGCGAGTCAGTCAAGTGGAGCAGCGGCTGCTGCTTCTCTTCCAGGCCCTGGTGAGAGGCCGTACAGACGCCTGAACTGCAAGATGCTGCCAAGCCAGAAAATAAAAAACCTTCCCACCGAAGCAATCCACAGGCTCGTGAACTGGTCTTTGGACATACCTTAGCATATTTTCATTTTTGTTACTACCCTAATTCATTTAGTGCTCTGAAACATATGCTTGAGAGGTCAGAGCAAAGTGACTGACTGTACAGGAACACTGACTGCGTGAGGAATGATAGGTGAGACTAAGATGATGGAGCCTGAAGGAGATTTAGAAGGATCTTGTGCAGAAGAGGTTAGCTCTATTTATCTGTCTCATCTGTGGATGAGTATGGACACGTGGTGGGCAGGGTATAGCTCCAGCTGAAGAAGGCCGTCCTGAGAAGTTGAGCTGCTCAGTCATGTCCTGTGCCTTGTGGGCAGCAAGCTCCCTGCCCCTGGAGAGGCTCGAGAGCCGTTTGCTTGGGTGTCAGAGACCAGGAGATGGGAGCCTGGGCTAGATGGCCTCCGAGGTCCATCCTCAGTAGAATCCTAGGGTTTACCGTGTGTGGTATTTATTTGTTGGTACCAAAATAAAAGGTAGATACAATTTTTAATTAAAATATATAATTATATATTACATAGTGGTTCTTCCAGCTCATGTTACTGATGTCGCTTAGTATGTCTAACTGAGACAGACACAAAGGAACTTTTTAAAAACAGAAATAAGCTGCTGAGTTTTAAATTCTACGAATAAAGTGACGCTGAATCTGTTTACACGTAGGAAACCCTGGAAGAAAGATTACCACGTTTCAACAGCAAATAGCATTGCCTTGTCTCCTTTCCTGGCCAGAGGAGTCTGGGGAGCTCTGGTAACAAGGCCTTGGGCCAGCATCAAAGTGGTGACGAGAGATCTAGGATCTGTGACATTTGACAAGTGTCAATATAGCTGCAGAGAATTGCCTTCCTCTCTTTAACTGGGATTCACTCTCGGGGAAACTACCCCAAAGCTGGTATTCTGAGCATTATGGAAGGAAGCAGAAGTAAAGCATTGATCTTCTTTCCACTGTTGATACGGTTTATAGTCTTCTCATTAACTCACTGTCTGGTTTCTTAGTTAGCTCATCCTTTTACCACTGATTGGAGAAATTTTGCAAGTTTGGAGAAACTATATAACACTTAGTGACCAAAGATCAAAAGTTCTCATTTGCAGAGGAAATACAGTACCCAGTGCTAACAAGATACATCCTTAGGATGGTGGTTGTAGGTCTTCTGGTAACTGCCAAGTGCGTATTAGATTTTCTTTAACCCTTATCTTGGGGTCCTTCTGGGTAGTTTGGGAAAGTCTGAGGTCCCTTATTTAATCTTCAACATTCTGCTAGATTGATTGATTCTTCATGTATTCTCCCATTCTGTTCTGGGAAACAAATGGATTTGTAAAGAGATGGATAGAAGAGGAAAGAGGTAACAGTTTTCTGGGGAAAGGTTAGGGAGATACAGTGGTGCTGGGCAGTGGATGATGGAGATAAAGTAGAGGTGCTTAGAGATTCTTGCTGATTCTAAGTTTGGTGTATCCAGAGCGTGAGGCAGCATCATGAAGGAGTCAAGAGCAGTGGCTCTTAAAACCAGGCATCAAATCTGATCTCAAATGGCGAGTCTACTGCTCACGAGCTGTGTGACTTTCGGCGAGTTATTCACCTCTCTGAGCTTCTCTAGAAGATGAAGTCGTAGTTGGAACCATAATATACTTCCTCTTCGAGCTGTTTTAGAGACATAATCTGTTTAAGAATTACTAAGGACATACTCAATCCTTAGTAAAATCAGATATTATTATGCTCATTGCTGGCATCTATTTTGTCCTTCAGATATCAAAACAGTGCTGCATACTCAGAGTAGCTGTAACTAGGGTCTAAGAAAAGCACCATTCCCTGTCCACGCATGCAGTATTCCTGACTCTAGGCCCTGGTCTTTCTGGGCTTTGGTGTGTGGCAGTGCGATTGGCCAGGGTTTGCTGAAGTTCTGGGCTCAAAGGCCCTGGTAGCCCAAGCCTACAGTGAAATTCCAGGTGGAACAGGAAGGAAGAGGAAGGAAATTAGTCTTATTTTTCTGTATTTGTTGACCTACTTAGTTTAGAAGATGCCACAAAAGCATTCTAGAAGAGGCCTCCCCTAGCCTCGAATGAACCAAACATCATTCAACTTTGACATATTTAGAGAATTGAATCACTTTGAACTTTTGGTTTTTCCATTAGGGCCATAGTTGTTTGAAAATAAAACTCATAGTTTCTAGAAACAACACTTGTTAACAAACAGGCACTTAGATAATTTCCCTCTCTCTTGCTCTTTTCTTGTTGGCATCTAAATTTGATAATCTGCCTGCTCCCCCGCCCCATTTCTGTTACTGCTGCCTGCAATTGACAAGGTTTAGGTTGAGTTCGCCTAAAGATATATTTAGAGATGTGGACTTTCTAAGATTCCTGGAGCATTGTAAGATAAAAACCCAACACCACCCTGTACTGTGTTTTAATATGGAAATAGAGATGGGGACCAGGAATGACCAGGTTCAAGGGTTTTGGATGGATGTGTTTTGTGGAAATGACATCACCAGATGTGTTGATCACTCTTCAGTTCTTAGCTTACCTGCTCCTCAGCAGCATTTGACACCTATGAGCGTTCTGTCCTAAAATGCGCTCATCCTCAGGCATCTGTGAGGCCGCACTTCCTTGCCCTTCTCCCCGCGACATCACTGGCCTGATGATGCTCCCTCCCACAGGGTGTGTAGGTTCTTCCCCCTCTGGGAACCGTAAGCGTTAGTGTTCCTCAGGTTAGGCCCTGTTCCCTCGTCTCTCTTTACCCATTCTTCCTGGGCAGTCCAATGTGCTCTTCTGGACGTTTCCCTTGGAAAGTATATCCAAGAGCTTCCTAGACACCTGTGTCTTACATACCTAAGGTTTCCACCTTAGATCCCTGAAACGGAGCTCTTCCCCTGGTCCTAACCAGCTGTGACTGTGGGAGAAGAGACACAGGATTGAAATGGCTGCTTTACCGCCCAGAGCACAGGACTCTTAGGTGCAGAAGGCATTGAATATGCTGAATGCAGGGGTAAAACCCAAGGAACACAGAGGGGACACACACACACACACGCACGCACGCACGCACGCACGCACGCATGCACGCTCTCTCTCTCTCTTTCTCTCTCTCTGACACATACACACCCGCTCGCTCACTCACTCTGATTCTCTGATACTCTCTCTCCTCAGATGAATATGCTGAATGCAGGGAAAAAACTCAGCACAGAGGGGACACACACACACACACACACACACACACACAGACATCTTCCCTCCTCAGATGAGTCTTGCCATCTCAGCACAAATCTTTGTGCTGAATGATGAGTGTCACAGTGCAACTGCAGTATAAAAAGGCAAGGATATGTGGGGTTTTCTGTCTTTACTGTATTCCACAATCGGGTAACTATGAGAAATACTCTTTCAGATGAAAGAGAAGGCAAAAGTATAAGACAATTCTAATTTCAATTGGGAAGTAGGTTTGCCACCTGAAATGTCCACAGACCCAACGTGTTAGGAATGATTGCTTCTTCTTTTGTATTTTAATTTTTGTTATTTGGACTTAAAACAAAAAGACCGGTCTCACACTTAGGTAAGCTTTCCTGCCTAATTTTGTATTTAACTGATTTCTTTAGATTAAGTAAGTCTGCACGTAAGCATGGGCTTCCTTGGTGGCTCAGTGGTGACCCCTGGGTGGGCAGGGTCCCCTGGAAAAGGAAATGGCACCCCACTCCAGTACTCTTGCCCGGAAAATCCCGTGGACGGAGGAGCCTGGTACACTGCAATCCATGGGGTTGCAAAGGGGTCGACGAAACAACACCACATAGAACACTTTCTTCTCCCTGGAGAATGTGGAAGGCCCTGAAGCAGACTGGCAGCAAGGCCCCACGGGGCCGCTCACCGCGGGTGGAAGCCAGAGGACCCGCTTTTGGGTAAAGGGTGTGTGGGGGCCTACCCGGCCCCAGAGAGGAGGGCACCGTGCCCTGCGCCCAGCCAGATGTCATCGTGAACTGGCACCTCTCGTAGTCTCCCTTCAATTCCTAAAGCCTGATGACTTGGAGGAGCGTGAATTGTCTGGCAAACAGTTTATCCTGTTTATCATTCAAGTCTTTAAAATTTTTCTGCTACACATCCATGTGAAAAGTCTATCTGTGACAAATATCATGAAAGTGTTACTCTCATTTTTGAAAATCTAGACATCTGTGTATTAAAAAAGAAAAAAAAATTACACAGCCTCAAATGACTGTTAACATTTTGTTTTTTTCTTCTTTCTTTTGTACACGGGTATTGTCATTTTTGCTTTCATGTACAATTTTGTAGACTTTTTTTCTTTTTCTCAAATTGAAAATATTCATTTCACCCAATAACCACATGACTGAGTTTTACTATAAGCCACAAAAATGTTGGGGAACACCACAAAGTCACTGTCTTATAAAGCTTCTAATCATGGGAAACAATTAAAGACAAATAGGAGATAACTTTGAGAAAGTTTTAGGAAAAAGAAGTGAAACTTGCCCACAGTCTTATCTCCCAGACATAATGATGGTATGTATCCTAAAATTTATTTTAAAAAGCTAGTGGCGATGTCACATTTTTAAAAATTAGATTATATATATATATATGTTTTTATTTTCCCCCATGTTGTCAGCTAAAACTTTAACTTTTAAACTTTAAAACTTAAAATTTTTTAAATGTCAGCTGAAACTTTGTTTAATAATGGCTGTGTAGTGTTTCTATGTGGATGTGCTGTTAATTTAAGCATTTTCCTAAAGATTGACAAAGAAGATATTTCTGTTTTGTTTATTTATCTGGCCATGCTGTGTGGTTTGTGAGGTCTTGATTCCCCTACCAGGGACTGAACCCAAGAGTCCGGCAGTGAAAGCGCTGAGTTCCTAACCACTGGGCTACCAGGGAATTCCCTGTGTTTACTTTTAAATAGGATATTTATTTTTATTCTATTAAAAAACAAGTCAGTATCAGATATTCTTACGTATAAACTTTGGAGTTTCTAAATGTTTCCCTTAGTTTATGTTCTCAAAGAGAAATTGCTCATACCTATGATTAAAATTTTAGTATTTTTGCTACTCTCCCCTGCAAAGAGGCTTTCACTAGTTGACACTGGGGACTTCCTTGGTGATCCAGTGGTTGAGACGCCATGCTTCCACTGTAGGGAGCATGGGTTCAATCCCTGGTCGGGAAACCAGGATCCCACATGCTGTGTGTTGCAGCCAAAAAAAAACAAAAACAAACCTGATACTCCTGTTAGCAACATAAGAGAGAGGATCCTTGTCCGTATATTCTTATGTTGAATTTTTTTTAAGTGAGATATAATTCACATTCTATAAATTCCATATTTAAAACATGCAATTCCGTGGTTTTGGTTTGTTCACAGGATTGTGTAAAGATCACCACTATCTGATTCTAGAAGATTTTCATCACCCCCAAAAGAACCTTATGCCTATTGCAGACACTACTTTTTTCTTTCCTCAACCCCTGGCAACTCCATATACCCTCCTTTATATCTCTATGGATTTGCCTATGTTGGGCGTTTGATGTTAAGTGAAATTAGACAATATATGGTCTTGAAGGTGCCTGACTTCTTTCACTTAGCACAGGTTTTTCAGGGTCTGTTCATTTTGTAGCATGGATGATTTTCTTAGAGTCTGTTTTGACTTTCAAGGACTTGCGTGATTCTTCAGGGGAACACCCCAGAATTGTCCTTGGATGTCTGTCTGGGAACCTGTTTATCTAGATTCAGTTCTTTTAAGTGTCTTTTCCAGGAATATTGTAGATTGTTAATTTTGAGCCCAAGAAATACGTTTTATTACTATCATTGTGGTTTAGGAGTTAACATTGATGTGTGTTTTATCCATCTCTCTTGGCTTCATCCTGGCGTCCCTAGATGCGTGATTCTGGTTAAGCTGCCAGTGTAATATAAAATGATACTGTTCCTGCGTTCGGTCATCTGCCGTCTGTCCCTTTTAAGGCCATTTTCAAAAGGGTAATTTAGTGCCCTTGGTGGAAGCTGAAACAGAGACTTCATTTATACACTTTTGCCTCCCTCCCCTCCCCACCCCCCAGCTGACCTTGAGATACATGGAAGAAATATTTTTTGTCTTATATTTTTAATCCTCAGCAGATACTTTTCCAGACTCCCAACAAGGTCTCTTGAAAAAAAAAAAAAAAACATTTCTGAGGAATTATTGACTTGCAAGATTAAAATTTTATATTTTTGCTTACTAATACCTGCCTTTTGGGATACTTCGGCCTTTTAAACACTGGTTGATTGTGCTCATGTCTTGGGTTTCCCTTCTCCCTCCAGGATGTCCCAGCTGTGCCGCTTCCTAGGAATATATTTTGACAAACTGCCTTTTCTCTCTAAACCTCTTGACTCCTCTGGTAGCTCAGCGGTAAAGAATTAGTAAGAATTCGCCTGCCAGGGCAGGAGATACGGGTTCAGTTCCTGGGTTGGGAAGAACTCCTGGAGGATGAAATGGCAACCCACTCCAGTATTCTTGCCTGCGAAATCCCATGGACAAAGGAGTCTGGAGGGCTACAGTCCATGGGGTCACAAAAGAGCTGGACACAGACTTGGCAACTAAACAACAACTCTAAATCTCAAGACAGATTATTTTATCTGTAAAGTGAGAGGTGGACTAGACAACTCTTTAGGATTCCTGGGAATGGGATTGCTAGGACATCAGGTAAGTAAGTGTGCCAGGGTGCAGCCCCGGTGGATCCAGGGAATTCGAAGGTGGGGATGGCGTCGGCGACCTTGGAAAATACATAATTAATTACAGATAGAGAGATTAGAAATGGATAGTGTAGTAGGAAATATTAGTGGAGAAAAAGAGGCTGAATAACTTGGTTTACATGGAATAGCATCCATGCTCCAGATGGGAATTCAGCCGGAAAAACGGGGAGTAAGAAAGAATGACATGGGGGAGTCAGTCTTTCCAGGAACTGAACCCATTTCTTTATTTTTCAGGTTTTCTTATATACCTTTTGTTACATATAGGGATGAATACAGAGTCACGTGGGGGTCAGCAGTCCTGACCTTTATCAAAATCAGGTGCTTTACATAAAAAAAAGTTCTTAGGGGTTTTTACATCATCTTCTTGCCATAAGGCTCACTGACATTTATGACTCTTTCTTTCTGATAACCAGAAAACTTATTTTTTCCAAGCGTGTTTTTTCTTAAACCAGGCACCACCCTCCAAATAAAGTTGCATTCCTATAGGGTGAGGGTGTAGTGAGTTACAATCAAGAAAGGAATTTATTTAACCCAAGGTTAACATGATTAATCTTAAAGGTTAATTCTTATTTCTCCTATATGCTTAAAGGTTAATACTTATTTCTCCTATATGCTAGTTATATTCATTATAAGG